>CAKNXH010063459.1:54068-69254 GCA_932178445.1 Andricus quercusramuli | reverse complement strand
TATGGAATTGCGAGGCTGCTGAGTCGTATCGCGGACCGAGATCGTGGGCAAAAGAGCCGAAAGTTTAGGCCAAGTGGTCGTAACGTTCAATTGTACTAATTGTACCCGTTTTATTAATTAAACTTACATAATTATTATAAATTGTGGGCTTTCATTGCGTTAATCTACGCTTTAACTCGAGATCGTGTTCGTACATTAGATTTGAACTCTCAACAGTTGATGCAGAGGAAGGGGTCGACTCCTGGGGTGGTGACGGGAGCGCCTTGTCGCACGCCGTACGTAGCACCGGTGAGAGAAAGGGATAAGAGTTCTTACTCAAGGTGTGGGTTCGGTTCCGTGGTGATACGGAGTTTCCAGGGGGATGTTGGGTTTCTCTATGATGGCATCGACTTTCGTCGGTACGGGAGCGACTCACTCCGTGACGTCAACGAGCTTCTTCGGGGCACAGAATTATCCTTCCGATCCCAGAGTAATCCTCTCCGTAACGGGGATCGGGTGTGACGCTGATGTGGAGGCGGCATACGAGTGTTAGAAAGAGGAGGTCCAAAAATGAGGTAAGCGATGAATGCAGGCTAAAAAAACATGTGTTTATTCAGGGAACGTAGATGCTTACACTACGCGGACTCGGGGAGAAGTGTCTCTCGGTAAAAAAAACAAGGGGGGGTGGGGGGGCTGCCCCTGCCATCGCCCCCTCCAGCGAGACCCAGCCACGCTCGTGGTCGCACAAGCGGCGAAGCCGCGACGACGGCCACCAGCAGGAAAGTGGTCTCCCCTGCATGCAGGATGTTGAAAGGATCGGGAAGAAGGTGTTGATGTGCGTTACCGATATTGGCAGTGTTACTATTATATTGGTAGTGGGGAAGGGAAGAGTGAGGATTGATGGTACGCAGATGAAGATGAAAGGTGTGCAGAAGTAGAGCGACTTATTTCAGGAGGAAGTCTTTAGGTTTTGCGTGTCTACGCAGGGGGTCGAAATTATAATCTCCTAGAGACGAGATATGAACATGCTTGGATTTGGCTGATCTTTCATAAAAACTCTTGGCAGTGTCCTGAAGGTACTCTGAAATGGTTGGCAATTTAAATTCTTTGTGCAGAAGGGCGTTTTTAGTGCTCTTTGGGGTCTTCGTGATACGCCGGAGAAACTTATTCTGAATTATCTGGATTTGTTTGGTGTTAGCTTTTAAGGTTCCTCCCCATATTGTACATGCATATACAAGTATGGGTCTGATAAAAGTTTTGTAAATCAGGATTCCGTGGTCAGGTTTTCTGCTCGAGTTTCGATTTATGATCGGGGGGAGACGAGAGGTGATCCCCATGGCTTTTCCCCTTACATCTTTTATATGCAAATTGAATTTTCCGTTTTTCTGTAAGTTCTGACCGAGATATTTAACTGATTTCTTCCAATTGATTGGATGCCCAAACATTTGAGGCGGTTCAGGAATAGGTGCTTTTTTGATGGTGAAAAGAACTGATTCACATTTCGCGGTATTGATTTAAATTCTCCACAGAAGGCAGCAGGTCTCAGTGACCTGGAGAGCTGATTTAAGGTATTTTACGATATTTTTGTTACATCTTGAGTTTACATATAGGACCGTGTCGTCTGCATATATTCGCAAAAAGACTCTGGGTATTGTGGGCATGTCGTTTATGCAGATGATAAAAAGAACTGGGCCCATTGTGCTGCCCTGGGGGACACCTGCTCGAATGTAAAACTCGTCCGAGAGTTTATTATTGATTTTTACTCTGAATTTCCTGTTTCTAAGGTAGGAGTAAAGGAGGTGGATGATTCTACTTGGAAATTTGTAACCAATTAATTTCTTGAGTAGTCCTTTGTGCCAGACACTGTCAAAAGCTTTTTCGACATCGAGAAAAACGGCTCCTGTATTCATTTTCCAGTTATAGTGATGAGTTATGTTTTCTACGAGTTTAAGAATCATATGTTGTGTGGAGTGTTCTTTTCTAAAACCGAACTGTTCTGATCTCAGGATTTCATTTTTCTCTAGATGTTTGTTTATTCTATTGAGTATAATTTTCTCGAAAATCTTACTCATTGTATTTAGAAGGCTGATGGGTCTATAGCTACTTGGTGAACTGGGAGTTTTCCCCTTCTTCTGGAAGACAAGGATGTTGGCCATTTTCCAGATATTCGGAAAATAATCGAATTTGAAGCATGCATTGTATATAAAGGCGAGTGTAATAAGACAGGAGTTCGACAGTTTTTGAGAATTGAATTTGATATAGAATCTGGTCCTGGTGCTTTATTACTTTTTGTTGCTCTAATGCACTCGGAAATTTCTATGGGATTATTCATTTTTATTTGTTTTTTATCAGTGGCTTCCAGGAAGTCATCGACTTCTTTTTCAATCTTTAATATGTGGGCTGGTCCCAAGGGGCATTCGTAAGGTGAAAGTTGTGTTTCGTAAGTAGAGGCAAGAAGGTTTGCTTTATCACTTTCGTTAAGTGCAAATGTGAGATCGGGCTTCTGCAGCGGAGGGATGGAAGTGTGGGGCTTTGTGAGAGCAGCGGTCATGCGCTAGATAGAATTATCTTTGATTTGAACTTTGGAAACAATTGTATTCCCGTTAGTGCATCTATGCTCAAGGGTTTTGGCTTCAATGGTTCTGCGAAGATAATTAATTACTTTCTTAAGGATACAACTTTTATTTTTGCAATGTTTCTGTAAGAGTTTATTTTTAGTTGTTATCAGGTCTGATATTTCGGGACTCCAGGGAATTTCGTGTTTCTTGATGTAGTCTTGGGTACTGAAGTGTCTACGGCGGTTTTTATATCGTCTGTAAGCTTATTTACGGCGATGTCAATTTTGTTTATGCTGTTTAGTGTATTATTTGTGACTGCATTCTGTTCTAAGTAATTGAAAAATTTAGGCCAATCGGCTTTCTTGAAGTTGTATCGCGGTTCATTAGGTATTTTCTCGCAGTCCTGGTCTATATTTAAGAGTAGTGGTTTGTGGTCTGAGTCTAGTTCATGTAGTACGTAAGCGTCAATGTGGAAAGAGTTGTTTTTAACTATCGCTATGTCGATCAGATCAGATTTGAATTTAGTGTTGTGTGGAAAATATGTGTGTTCTTCAGGGGCAACGATATCCAAGTTTTTCTGTATGACGAGTTCAAATAATTCTTTACCTTTTCTGTTAATGCATCTACTATTCCACAAGGTATGTTTAGCGTTGAGATCTACAGCTATTATTACTGATGGAGCGATTCTAATGGGTTTTCTATAGTCTTCTTTTACTGACGGTTTGGAGGGTGTTTGATAAGCTGATATTATAGCGTAAGGTTTTCCGTGAATTTTAATTTTAATTGCAGTTGCTTCTAGTGTTTTAAGTTCTGGGGTTGGATATTCATTGTGTTGGATATTTCTTTTGATAAGGATTGCCGTTCCTCGATTAGTGTTGTTATCATAAGTGTTATAGCCCTGGATTTTGAGTGGTCGTTTCTTTGTAAGGCTTTCGCTTAAAAGACAAATTGAAATGTCGTTCTTATAAAGGAAGCTTGCTAATTCATGTTTCTTCTGAGTGATACCGCATGCGTTCCAGAAGATTATTTTTAGAGGAAGATTAGTTTTTGAACTGGCCATTTTCCATTGCAAGATTTAATATTTGTTTGATGATCTGACAGGCGAGGGTGATGGCTTCGGGAAGTGTAAGAGAGCCGGACATGATACTTGCTGAGAGAGAGAGAGCTTCATTTATCAGAATTGCCAGGTTTGCTTGTGCGTTCTGGCTAGTGTTTGCTTGCGATTGAATGATATTCGGCCGAGGAGCGGGGAGTGGTTGTGTGACTGGTCGTTTCGTAGCGAGTGGTTTATGAGATTGTGTATTTTGGACGGCATTGCTATATGATTTTTTATTTTTATGAAGACATGATTTTTGCGGAGCCTCTGGGTTAATTTTTGTGACAGTTCTTGTGATTGTGGTTGTATGCGTTGGGATCTGGATCTTAGGTGCTTGAATGATAGGTGTTAGTTTTGAAACTATTTTGTGAGTGTTTTTATTATTTTGGGATTTCGGTGAGGTTTTCGGGGGTTCCTGGCAGTGAATTTTTGGGCCGCTTTTTTGTACTCAGGGCAGCCTTTGTAATTTGCTGTATGATTGCCACAGCAGCTAGCGCAGGTGGCTGGTAATTCTTGGGATTTTTTGCGCTCAGAAGATATGTGTGCTTCCCCATATTTAACGCACCTCGGGCTGGTATGATAGTTGTCCGACACGTGGTCGAATCGTTGACAGTGGAAGCATTGCTGAGGCTTTTCTGGTTTTCGGTATGGTTCTACGCTAACGCGGATGAAGGCAAGAACTTTGAGTTCTAAGAGCTGAGTGGATTTCTGAACGTTGGGGACCGAGATCATGATCATAGGGAGTGTGTTTTTTGTTACAGAATATCGCATCCTACTACATGAAATGATGTTGAAGCCGAGTTCTTTGAGTTCAGAGATAACTGCGTCTTTAGGATAGGAAGAGGGGACGTTTCTAATCACGAGTTTGATTGGTGTAGGTGAATCCGAGCTCTTATATAGATAATATTCAAAGCCCTGATCATCTAGGGCTTTGAGAACCGCGCGGTAGTCTTTTTCGTAAGTGATGTGGACTGCGTAGACTCCGTTCCGCTTTTTGTAGTTTACTGGAGAGAATTCACAGTGGGTCTTGCAAATACTGTGCAATCCCGCGTGAGGGTGATTTAGTTCGTCGATAATGACGCTTATGGGAGGAATCTTGGTGTTAGGCGGAGAATGGACATTTTTACTAGGGATCGGGGGTTTGGCTTGAGTATTTGCCAATGGCGAAAATTTATTGCTCAATGGTCTACTTATGATAGACGTCTTCGATGTCTTACTGCTTCCGTTGATAGACATAGCGGACAATCTGTCGGACGAGGCGCTGCTGGAATGTCCATCACTCCTGGACAGCTTGCGCTTCTTGCTCCTGGAGGTAACTGTAGAGAAGTTGCTTACAACGTCTTCTTCCATCTTTTGTGATGGGTACTTTGCTGGTACTGCTTATGCTGATTTGACTTGACCAGTCGTTTTCGACACCGAAATTCCGAAATTTGACGCGTCTGATAGACCAGAATCTATCAATCTACCATGAGCATCAAATCCGATCATTCAGTACTACGTCAGTGAAGGTAAATCCAGTCATTCAATCAATCAGAGACCCAAATCTCGCAAGATGCTTGCGAGAGTTCAATCATTTCAGTGTCTCTCGGTCTCGAGATCCGCTATATTAAACGGCTAGCTCGGGCGGCGGCGCACTTCTGACGGCACAAGAGAGTGGGGTATTGGCCCGCGGTCGCAGTGCAAAAGTTAACAAGCAAGCATCTTTTCGCGATGCTTCTGGATACAGGTTTCGAACGATTGGTGCGTTTTCACCAAGCAAATATCTGCAAGCGTGATCGATAACCGAAGCCGCCCTAGCGCTGTCGATTGTCAGAGGGACTTTAACTTTTTCGGACTAAATTCCACGACTCAACTTATTCAAATTCGAATGACAGGTGGAGTTAGGACGCCTAGGCAACGAATGGAAGAATCATGGATGTGTGCCAAATATAATTCGTGATTATAAATATTATTTATAACCATGAATATAATTTGGCGTACATCGACACAGTAATACGAGAATCTGAATTTCAGTAAGAAAAAGTAGATTGACTTTCAGATGTAACCAAAAGGATCATTCGCCGGTTGAAAGTCAACTGATGATTGAAATATGACGTCCAGTTACTGGCTTGATTGAAAGTCAACCGCTTCATGCACGTAAAATGAAATTTTTAGGTTAATTTAAGACAGAAATATTGTTGACATCCCGTCAAACCTTTACTTTATATTTTCAGAGATTATAACATATCCTACTTATAATATACAATGAAAATGATCAAAATAAGATGAGGGAATTTATTTCCCGTAAAAACTTGAACTGTTCTCTACCTCTATGACATTGTTTTCCTTGGAATTTGCCTCAGCTTTAACTCATGAAAAACTTTACAGAAACGACGTACATGTCCAGCACATAGATTGAAGCAGGCATTGATTAACACTGGCTTTTTATAATTTCTGGATATTAACAATCTTTAGAATATTTTTGTTTTATTTAAGTAAAAACGTTTCATGAACAGCTTAAATATACACTATCGAAATTACCGAGATCCACACTTCAATCGACATTTTTCCTAAGTGTTCGCGCATCGCAGTTCGCGCACACACTTCTGTTAACACAAATGAATGTCAGGATCGCATGACTGAAAATTATTCGAATGTTAACATACCCACCAGTTTTTCTTTGTATTAATTCATATCTCAGTCAGAGACACGGTATTTAAGACCAATTTATGGTTGAAATTAATACGCACTTAATTTAAGTTAAAAATGAAAGTCAGTTATTCTTAAAACTCAGATTCTTGTAACACTGTGCAGTTGATTGTCTATGAAGATTATTTCCACTCGTGCATCAAGAAGCAAATGATTCAGATTCTACGACAGCATGAGGCAGTAGCTATTCTGATACTGAAAGTGAAAAAACTGAGCCCGTTGTGAAACTAATAAAAGAATGTGAGAACTCTTAGGAGAACATTCATCTGAAAAAGAAGAACAAGAAGGTCAACTTTATTTATAATTACACTCGAACTCCAAAGATTCGAGAAGTTCGGGAATCGGGAACTCCAAAGATACGAGCGTCAAAGGGGCTCCCACTCCTGCAACGTTTAGATTTCGGGGGTAATGCGTGAGAACGCACACAGGCCTACTACGCGCATGCGCGCAGATGCAATTCGCAGTGAGCAAACGTCGAATTCAAAGCAGCGCACACTTGCGCACGCCTCACTCTCGAAAATGGTGGGGGTATAGGGGAAAAAATTCCGCTCGCATCTTTGGAGTCGAGGCGCTCGTATCTCTGGAGCTCGTATCTTTTGAGTTCGAGTATATACTTTATGTAGATATGCCTAACTATAACGAGGAATATTGGGTAAGATATTAAGGCAGTTAATAACGGAATTTAGAGACAAAGGATTAACAATACTAATGTTAGTTTTTGGTGACCCACACTTCACACCTTTAGAAAAAAAAGAAACGCTTTTAGAAATGTTACAATAATTATCTAATGATTACCCCGAAATTTGTTTTCATATATGTTTTAATAAAACAAGAGAACTAAACAAAGAAGAACGGAAAATATAATTAAAGAAGCTCACGCCAATCATCTTAAAGAGAAAAATTCAATACAAAAAACAAGAGAAAGTGGTGAATGAAAAAATATGAACGAAGAAGTTAAGAATTTGCCAATCGCAAAAGAAAACAAGAATCACTAACCAGGCTGAATCAATTATTCCAGATATACCAACGCAACCTAATGAAAAAATTGCATTAGATGTTTTCGGCCCATTACCCGAAACAAAACTAGGAAACGAAAGTATTTTAAGCATTCAAGATCCTTTAACAAAGGTATACAGTTTTAATACTAATGAGAAATGAAACTGCTAAAACAATAATTCAACGTATAGTTGATCATGATATTTATACTTTTGGATAAACTAAAACAATACTCACAGATCAAGGAAAAAACTTTCTGTCCGAATAATGCAAGAATTTGAAGAAGCATTTAATATTAAACATGTAAAAACAACATCTTTTCACCCACAAGCCAATGGTAGGAATGACCGCATGCATTCAACTTCAAAAAAATCTTATCAAAACTTCTATGGAGGTCAATAGCAAACTATGGGATGAAAATCTTAAATTTATGTCTGCGAAGAAAGGGGCCTAACGCCCCAAAATTTGGTATTCAGTTTTTTACACCAATCGTAATTTTTGTTATTTGCTCTTCTATAATAAAAAATATTCTTATGCTTGAAAAAATTGAATTGTTTTTAAACTGCAAAGTGGGACGACCCTCTTATGGTGTTCCTATGTTGGACTGCGTCTTCAATCACTCTTCCTATAAAATGTAGCTCCCGGGCGTTAGGTCCCATTTTTCGCGGACGGTCACAAATGGAAAATCAAACATGATAAAATCATTAAGAAAGCTGAAGAATGAATAGAAGTTGAACAGGAAAATAATAAGAGACGATTAGATGGAAATATAATGAAAAGCCATCCAGTTCACAAAATAGGAGATCAAGTTAAATGTAAGAATAATACAAAACAAAATAAATTATAACCCAAGTTGGAAAGGTCCAGGAGCTATTACAGGAATTACTATAACTGCTCTAAAGTAAAATCATCCAATTTACTTAATATCCCATCGGCCAAACATTTAGAAATTCCGTTAAGAAAAGTCACTTTTTAGGGTTTCGCAGCCTGGGGCAGAAAACATTATAGTCTCGGTCGGGAGGTTTGACAGACTTAATTAAACTTTTTTTTTAAAGAAAATAATGTTAGAAATTCTTTTTATGAATATTTTTTCAAGGTTAACCAAATATTGTTGGAGAATTTTATTTTTTTAATTGTGTTCAAACCTCTTTTTATTGTTCAGAAATTCTTTTTTTTTAATTTTTTTTAAAGATTCATTTAACATGTCATTAACGGCTTTACAGGCTACGTGTTATACGCGGCTCGCATAGAGCGAGACTCTTTTATTGGTAGATTTAAAACACTCTCGCAGGCGACGTTTATCCATTCAGTAGGCAACCATTATTAAATTATAATAACTAGTAATTAGTCCTGCGAGTAAGAAATAGAGAAATAGGTACTCCATGAAGTGACGTCAGCAAGGCGGCAGGGTGTTTGGGAGCTGGTAGCCAGAGCCCTCACACTTAAACCCTACAGCTGGAAGCCAGCCATAGGTACCTACAGCTGGAAGCCAGCCAGAGGCCGATTGACGTCGCATCTCACTCACCCTTCTGTGAGGACGAACTTTACGATTAAGAACTCCGACTTCCTCTGTACTCAACATGGTAGGAAACGGATGAAGAAAAAATAAAAACTTCACTTGAAATACAAAATTCTTCTCGCTGGTCATTTCGCGTCTCTCCCCCCCCCCCCCTCTTTCCGCCGATAACGGGTTAGCTGGCATACCAGACTGCCCGTTTCCGCTGAGGCAGCTAGCATGCCAGCCGTTTCAGCCGAACCACTGACGAACTTCATCCCTTTCCCACCTACTAACGAATTGAATCTCCGCTAATCAAATTCTTTACAGGAGAAGATCGAAATCAAAAACACCCGCTCAACTCGCTATCTTTTTCTATCTTAGAAGATAGATACATTAATCCCTCTTTCCACCGCCTTCGAATTTATCCTTTCACTCCCTCTTCTTGTACTTTCTAGATCTATCTTCCAAACTGCTATCTCTTTCTATCTTACGAGATAGACACATCACTCCCCCTTTCAACCTCCCTCGACATTCATCCTCTTGTACTCTCCAGATCACTCTTTCATTCGCAATCTATTTCTATCCTATGAGATAGACACTTCACCCCCTCCTTTCACCTCCTTCGAAATCCATCAACCATACATCCCTCCTTTACAAAAAATGGCAAAATTTCCTCTCACTCCCTCCTATGGTTCCCCTACCTCTCCTGTCTCTTACTACCTAATGAGATAATTACTTCTCAGTTTTTCTTAGTAGAGAAAAATCCATTATCCACCGACGAATATCCTTCTTACTACTTCAAAACTAATCCCACTCAAAAGTAAGGAGCATATCATACGAAACCCTCTTTTTAGGGGCTCGCCGTCTACCTTGATTAATTTCTGAATATCAAACAACTTCTTGGGAAAACTAACAAATATTTAGGGCTGAAATTTCGCAGGCTTTTTGAGAGTGGCAAAAGACATATTTTCTTTAAGTTTGAAATTTGTTGCTTGATTATTGCAAAAATAATTGCATATTTAAAAAAGGCGATTTTTGACAATTTTTTTCAAGTAAACAAATCAACGTATGATCCGTCATTTTTTAGATCTGTGCAAAACCTACAGTTTTATCTAAACCTTTCTCTGTCACAAAGGATTTCTTACTACATGCCAACGCTACAAAAATCTGCAGTCAAATTTCAGGGATAAATTCCCCCAAAAAATGGCCACTTTGTTCATAGGGCGCCTGGACTAAAAACTAGAAATGATTCGTCCGTAAACGGCTCAGTTGGTCCACAAATTACTTCTGCAATGATGGGCTTGTTGCTTCGGCAGCAGACTACTATCCGTTCACGATACGAAGGCTCCTCCAAAACAGCCGCACATTTGGGTAATTTTCTCGTAAGAAAAAAATCGCAGAAAAACGCAACTTATACTATGATAAAGCTCACTTTATTGCGCTTAAGACAAGTCCCCATTTGTTTAAGTACAAAAGTTGGTTTCCAAAATATCCTTCGCGAAAAGGTAAAAACCGTGTTTTTTTCGCGTCACTGTGCCCTTGCTTGACTTTCGATGACGACATCGTTGAAATGAACAGTGTAAAAAATGTGAAAAAAATCATATCGATATTTTCATATTTTGACCATACATACGTGAAAACAAAATTGCAATATACTAGGAACAATTAATGTAAAATGAATTTAAAGACGACTATGAGATCTCTGGTAATCTACGTAGTAGAGAGTTATGTTTTGGCTTGAACTGTGTGGAAAATTTCAGCAAATGCAATCGAATAATAATTAGGAATGACAATCTTGAAACCAATTAATTAGTAACAAATAATCCTGGAAGACCGACGAATAGTTGTTTGTGTGTGAGGACACAGCCGGATACCATAACTGACGGATCTGTTCATTGAAAAAAGGTAGCTACTGCACGAAAATTTGCTATTGGAAATCAAAGTATCTTTTTCCTCTTTTCAAAACACGATGAATGAGCAGATCCCCTAAGGTGACCCTTCAGCAATGGTATCCCATAGCCATACGCGAAAAAAATTTATCCGTGGAAAAGTCACGAACTTGTAGCTAGGTCTTGGATACGAGATCAAAAAATGAAACATTACATCCTTATTTCAATGAGAAATGTATGAATGAATTTCGAAGTTTTTTACGAACAGTTCGAATTTCCTACGAACAGTTCCTGAAAATTTCAGACTAAAATATAAAAAGGAAAAATTTTATTTGTGCGACTTAATTTATATTTAATTTATAAATTCGCAACTCAGAAGATTTGAACCCTCAAGACTGCTGACTCATCTGTTTCTAAACATAAACCAGGAGTGCGTAAACACGCGCAGCCATCGAGGCCAAACAAAATAGGTATTATAAAACTTCTAGCCACTCATCCGACGAGTTTGAAGCACACATACGTGCACACATACGCACCGCGTGTTTGGGCAAGCGCGTGTGCGGGCCGAACCTACTTACTAGTTCCCAGATTTGTCGGGCAAGTTCGTGAGTGCTCTGAGAATCTTTTCCCAATCACTCGTAATATTTTTGTAATCATTCACGTAAAAAAAGTGATGAACCGTTTTAGAATGTTCACATCGAGTTCGTCAGTTCTTTCTCAAAGTTCTCAGATTATTTACGAAAATAAATCAACATCCGATACATTTTTCTCATATCCGAGACCTAGCTACTAGTTCGTGACTTTTTTACGGATAAATTTTTTCCATGTAGTCTCCTCCAACCCACACTATCATTCGTCGGTCTTCCAGGATTATTTCTGATTAATTAATAGGTTTTAATATTGCTATTCCTAATTTTTATTCGATTGTGTTTGTTGAAATTTTCCAAACAATTTAAAAAAATAAAACACAACTCTTGACTACGTATTTTACGAGAGATAACATAATCATGTTCAAATGCATTTTACGTTAATTGTTATTAATATATTGCAATTTTGTTTTCACGCATGTATATTCAAAATATGAATGCATCTATATGATTTTTTAATACATTTTTTACATTGTTCAGTTCAAAGATGTTGTCATCGAAAGTCAAGCAAGGACAGAGTGACGCGAAAATCCACGGTTTTCATCTTTTCGCGAAGGATATTTTCCAAAACAATTGTTGCACATAAGGGGTCGTGCATAAATTACGTAACGCAATTTTCCGACAATTTTAACCACCCCCCCCCCCCCCTTATGTAACGCTTTTTCCGACTTTTCCCTGCAGTTTTTCACCATTACGTAACACTAAGCTAGACCCCCCGCCCCCCAAAAAGTGTTACGTAATTTATGCACGACCCCTAAACACATGGGTACTTGTCTTGAGTGCAATAAAGTAAGCTTTATCGTGGTACAAGCTGTGTCTTTATGCAATTTTTTCTTACGAGTAAATTACAAAAATGTGTGGCTGCTTTGGAGGGGCCTTCGTATCGTGAACGGATAGTAGTACAGGTAGAAGAAACGATCAAATTCTCATTTTCAAGCCCAATAACCTGCCTCTCCAATCATTTTTTAAAACAAAAACTTTAAAAGCCTGGAGTTACCTCTAAATATAATTTTGAAACTATTTTAAAAATTCGCAAATATTTTTTTCATAAGGCCCGACTTTCCAGTTGCAAATAATGAAAAATTGAAAGTCGATCAATTTCGGCCACCCTTTTACAGACGTGTAAATTTTTTTAATGTTTGTAAGAGAAAAAATTTCCTAATTTTGGGAAAATATGAATATTGTAAATACCAACTGTGTTCCTTGCGATGATAGAAATTGATTTATGTATTTTTTTTCATTTTTTTTTTTAGAAATAATTTTTTAATGGCCGAAAAGCCATTAAAAATGAGAATAGAACACATGATAGTGACGTATAAAATAAGATCGGCGCCAAAAGAATAAATATATACATATAAATATATCCCTCGCTCATCGTATTCGTAGAGAGTAGACAGCAGCCCTTAGGCTAACATAGATTATACATTAGGATTCTAAAATAAGCGACCGAATTTGTAAAATTCTTATAACAAAAATCGCAAGTTTACGAAGTTCACACAAAGAGCTTGATTTAAGAAGGCATAAAATGCCCGCAGGATGCTGAAAGATGGGAGATCGAAAATCTGAATAGGCTGGGCAAATGACAAGTAGATGATAGAGATCCTCCCTCACTCTGAGTTGAAGATAGGACAGATCCTTGCGGGGTCGAAAATAAATCTGTAGTTTCTATGACGAATAGAACCTCTGGTGGAACCAAAGAGTCTAATCTGGGCGACCAAGCTAGAGATATAAAAGGGCATCCTGGCTGTCAAATAGGGCTACATACCCGAAAACAAATTTATGTGTTGATAAACTTGTAAACTGTTAGTTTTAAGCAATCTATCGTAATCAGAACACCTTAAGTAGTCAGCAAAATTCGATAGAATTTGCTCTTTATTTTCTTTTAGAGTTCCAGGATTTAAGTTAGGCAATAGATGGTCTGAATTACAGATCGAAAGAAATTTCTTTAATTGTTGTACCCAATTATATTTAGGATTACACAGGGGCTTATTAGCGAGGAAATTGATTTTTTTGAAACAGAGTTTTGGGTATCTCCCATCTTCCACATCCAACAACTTTCCGTACCAACCCAGCGACAGCTTAAATATATCGTAGGCCAGTTGCAGTCTATTCGTTTCTAGTCGTAACGCGTAGTTCGGCGTACATAAAGGGAGATTTAAAACCCTTTTGAAGAAAGAAGATTGGACTCTTTCTACCATGTCAGTATATCTTAATCCCCAAATTGTTATAGCATAGGTGGGATTTTTTAAGTCGCTTATGCTCGCTAAAATCCTCATCAGAAAAACTAGACCTTTTACACTTTTTCAGCGAATTTCTTATTTTACCTCTAAAAGCTTCACAGTCTCTATCAAACCAAGGTTTTTTACCTGGCGAACGCCAAACTGGTTTCGCAATAAGACCTCATTTTTCTGCTACCTCAGAAATTGCCGCCAACAAGTTTTGATTTAAAGTTTCTACATCATCAATATTACATTCAACATGTGGTAAAGCTTAACATTTGTTCAGCATACTTATTATCCGGATCATCCTTCGATACCAATTTTCTACATTCAAGTTTTTCTTCCACTTTGTCAATATTAAGCAAAGACGCAATTCTAAGACTTACAAAGATCGGAAGGTGATCAGATGGGGATGGAATACCGATAACTGAAAAATCAGAGACCAAGTTCAGGGTGCCAAGGTAACAAGCTACTAGATCGATAACACTTTTACCGCTATTTCCTGGCTACCCTATATAAGTAAAGTGTGCCGGGGTGTCCCCTGAGCATCGCCCATTTAAGATCACTAGATTATAAGATTCTAAAAATCCAGTTACTGATACTCCTCTAGGGTTAATCTCAGGGTCCATTGATTGACGAATGTGAGAAACTACAGAGAACCTAGGAAGCGCCTCCTCATCCAATTGATTGAGCCCGCCAATGCGAGAATTGCAATCCCCTCCTAGAAAAAGTGGAATGTCCGGGTATTCAATACTGATTCTGCTAAGAATCCCCTGCAAGTCATTCACAATGCCTTGCACATTATTCGATGGTTTAAAATATACATTTCCAATTATTACCTGAAAACCCTCATGCCAACCTTTAACAAATAACCATGATAGGGTTTGGCTTACTATCTCGTATCACGGGGGTAATGCCGAGGAGGGAAATTGGGAGATTGGAAAGCCGAGTGACGGGTAGAGACACAATCAAACAAGGAGTATTAAAATGAGAGCATGATTTATTAAGCCACTTACATTCGGTGATAGTGCGACGGTGGCGTCGCTGAGAGCTGCGATGATAAGAGCGGCGATAATGCGACGGCTGCGTCGCTGGGCAGGCAGGCGACGGGGATCAGGCTAAGCGCGGTTACCAAACAGGTAAAGGGTAGAGGCCGAAAATGAGACGATGATGGCACACACCGTGGACTTCTCCCCAAGCACAACGCAAAAGAACGACACCAACGAGAGCGGTTTTCACAAGGGCGGTTGAGCCAAGACTGAGGAACCGCTGTGCTGTTCCTCGGGACTTCGGGTCCCCTCGGTCCCGCGTTACGGTAACAATTCTGTTACACCCCCCTCCCCCGCGGGGGTTCGGGTATATACCTTTAATTTCCGTAATGTGTTTGTCCAAGTCTGATATAGTCTCAAAAAAAGACATTTAAACAAGAGTTTGCATATATGCTGCTTTCCTCTTGAGATTTGCTTTAATAATGTTAAATCTAGTCAATCATCATGTTTTGGTTTCATTAGTATTAGTGAATTTGTCTGTTGGAGTCTGAGGTTCGAAAAAATTCGATAAACATCTCCAGGAATTTTTATTTATTTCGCACCAATCTTTTGCATCTTCAATTAGTA
>CAKNXH010063459.1:353-53968 GCA_932178445.1 Andricus quercusramuli | reverse complement strand
AATGCGCGGGACTGTCCTCTTTGTTATTCCTAAATTTAATCGGCCAGTTACTCATGATTTGAAATGGCGTTTGTATCATGCCAAAAGGGAAAAATGTCGCTGGCATTGTTTGATTATTTGTATTATTTTCAGGTTCGCTATCCGTATCTGTAGTATTCGTGTGGATTCTAGAATGTCTGTTTGACCTATTACTTGTTGTCGAGAGTCTATGTCGTCTGTTCTGGTTCGAAGTGTTTCTGTCCTCTAATGATTCACTTTCATCTGAGTTTTGTAATTTTAAATGATTGATTCTCGTTCTACTACGGTTTTCGGTATTGTTGTGGGAAAGTTGACGGGGTTCTTGTAAATTATCTTTTTAAATTGAATTGTACTGACTGTCTATTAAGGGATGCGCTTTTATTTTGCCTGTAACTAGGTTCAATCTTTTCTCTTTCGTTTACAAAAGAACTATGAGCTGACGGGTTTAATCTAAGTTTTAGATCATTTGCCCATTCTTCCTTTTCTCTAAAAAATCTTTCCTTTTGTTGGTTCATAAATTCATTGAACTCTACACTTTCTAAAAGTTCGTCGGTTTCTAAAATGAACTGTGTATTATTTTTCAAAAAGGAATCGCAATCAAAAGTTTTGTTGTTGGTTTGTCTGGGATTGTTTATTGAACCTAACGCGCCTATTGCGGGTAATTCTTCGTTATCCCAATAGAAGGTATTGATTTCTAGGTCGAAAGTTTTGTTAGGGTTTTGAGTAAGGTCATGGAGTACGTGTCGGTTATTTTGAGTTGGTTCAGTATATGTTTTCCGAATCATTCTGTATTTTTCTGACATATTTTTATTCATTGGGGCTTCCATGTTTTTTCTCGCGAAACCCCTACCGCGACCTATTGATCTATTTATTATTTTAGGGATAGCGCCCGTGTTTTTGGCTAGTGTTGGGACCATAATTTCGATTATTGGTCTCGTTGTGACCTTATCCGAATTAATATTTTGGATTTGAAATGCAGCGGCACCTTCCAAATCTAGGTTATCATGATCGTTTTCCATGGCTGTAGGTTTCGGCATTGTGATTCCAATGAGAAATTTTTATTAAAATTTTAATTAGTCATTTAATGGTTAGAGAGTTCGAAAATATGTTTATTTTCGTCGTAGGACACTTTGTTTTGGAGATACGACGCGTGACCTTGCGTATGACTCGCGAGAGTACGTGTTGCACGTGGGGACTCGTTACCGCGCTAGGAAGTTTCGCCAAGTCGGGCGATTGAAATATTCAACGAGAAGAAAAATGTATGCTTTTCTTTTTAGGTTTCATCTTTTTCCTAATTATAAATGTCTGATTTTTCCAAAATATCTATGATTTTTCGAATTCTTTCTTTATTTTTATTTCTATCTCGGCTTAATTCTTTTTAAACAAAAATCAATTTTGATTTCATTACCATAAAGAGAAATTTATATTTTAATTTCCGATTGTGGTTTTCCTTACGTTATTCGTTTAGGCCCTGAACTGCGATGCGCAAATATCTGCTGCAATTTTCGCATATGCGAGTATACCGTACAATTTTTAATTCATATCACCTCAAATATCACATAATAGGCACTCCAAAATCATTATATAAATATATCAGGTCATTGGCACATATAAATAATTTGCATAAGCACGAAAAATCATCAAGTTGGCATATAATACAAGTAAATCAATGGCATAAATCAATCATAATACATCATAATCCTAAATATAATCGATCACGCATTTGGCAAGGCACATATGAAAGTCAGTTCTTATAAGTATTTCTATCGAAAACCGCATGAGAATTTTTGGCAATTAGCAAGGCATGGATCAATTAGCATGCAAGAAAGATTGAAAGAAAAGTTCAAAAAGTCTTAGAGTAGTCTTATGGGTTTGAGTTGAATTTAATTTGCGTCCTCCTTCTCGGCAGGTTTCATGGTTGTTTGAACAAGGAAAAGTGTGGGATTTTAGGTTGGGCGCCAGGTATTACGGGGGTAATGTCGAGGAGGGAAATTGGGAGATTGGAAAGCCGAGAGACGGGTAGAGACACAATCAAACAAGGAGTATTAAAATGAGAGCATGATTTATTAAGCCACTTACATTCGGTGATAGTGCGACGGCGGCGTCGCTGGGCAGGCAGGTGACGGGGATCAGACTAAGGGCTGTTACCAAACAGGTAAAGGGTAGTGGCCGAAAATGAGACGATGATGGCACACACCGTGGACTTCTCCCCAAGCACATCGCAAAAGAACGACACCAACGAGAGCGGTTTTCACAAGGGCGGTTGAGCCAAGACTGAGGAACCGCTGTGCTGTTCCTCGGGACTTCGGTTCCCCTCGGGAGATTCTGTTCCGTCTCGGCAACCCTTTCGTGCAGGGTCGTACCGAGTCCCGCGTTATGGTAACAATTCTGTTACACTCATGACCAAAAACAGAATGATTGATAAAAATGGCCAATCCCCCACTACGACGACCTCTATTACTTTCTCTAGTCGCTTTACTTACAATGACGGAGTGATTGGGAAGCCAGTTAGGCGGATTTAGAAACGGCGAAGTAATCCATGTTCCACTGGGGCAAACGATATCGTTGTTATTGATTGAAGTAGCTGTGTCCGAAAAATTAGTATATCCATGAAAATTCCAGAAAATAATAAGAGGGCCGACATTATCTTCCCCAGCGGGATGAGAAGCAGGAGTGATGTTTGATACACTGAGCGGAGGTTGAAAAATAGGCCGACAGTCCTTCTCTGCGTATAGTTGCTAGTCCGATATTTTCATTTTATTGCTGTCTAATTTTGAGTTTCTCTTGGGTGTGCGGTTAATAAATGAGTCCAATCTCTGATCTGAAGAGTTTGAGGAAGAGGAGTTTGAACGTGTGATTGGAGATCTGCCTCTCGGGTTTTTAACCGTGTTGATTGCGTCCGCAAACTTTTCCGTTACTGGTTCATCAGTCATGTTTTGATCCTTCAGAAAGTCCTTAACCTTAGATATAGGGATAGGATTGTTATTAACCAGCAGTTGCTTGCCCTTTATTGAGGCCGCAAAGCCTCACTCCTTTAACTTGTCGCAAGCAACGAAAAGGGCTTTCCTCTCCTTTCTCTCCTTCAGAGGGATGTCTTGGCTCACTGCAATTCTCTTAGTAGAGAGTTCCTTACGCTTTCCAAGGACACATTGTTTCTGCTTTATTAAAGTAAAGTTAACTAGGGTCGCTCTTTTGCCCTGTGTTTTCCCCAAACGATAAGCCAACTCAATGTCATCTGATGAGAGTGCCAGTCCAACACTCGCAAATGTGTCCAAAACACTATGCGTGAGATCTCTGTTGATCTCCTCGCTGTCAGGAAAGTTATGGATAACATTTTTTTCGCGGGCATATTTTTGCAGAAAAGAGACTTCTTTCTTGAGTGACACTACCTCTTCCTCAAGAACCCTATTCTTCACCTCCATAGCAGTAAACTTTGACTTTACCATTGCCGAATCTGTTTTCAGAAGGTCGAGATTTAACTGCATTCTATCGAATCTTTCACTAATTGACTTTAGCTCGCCTTTGCTTGCAGTGGTGTCTGCTTTAATGGATTGCGAAAGTTCCATGATACACGGGTCTGTTGCCATTTCGAGTACACCCGGTATATCCCTTGTAGCGGTAGCAGAACAGCTGTTATGGTCAAAAAGAGCAGGTATACTCAGAGTTTCCCCTCTCCCAGACTTAATGATGACAATGTTTTTGTGACTGGGAGAAGTACTTCACAATTACTCGGCACAAGCACAATTAAAAACTCCTGTTTTTCACTTAAAAATACTGCGCAGGAACAAACTTTTATTATTTAGTCACAGTAGACCGCGAATCTCACATAGAAGTTACGTACAGGAACCCAAAAACTTCACAAAAAACGTTATATAATGGAAAATATGTGGAGCTCACGTAAAACGTGATTCCGTAAAGGCGCCATGTTGAAATCTGATTTATGTATTTGAACCGCCTGTATGATAAAATAAAATTCAGATCTATGCAGATGTGTCAATTTGCTTAACGTCTATAAGGGGCCGTTCAAAGAATACGTAACACTTTTTCTGAACATTGCCCCCCCCCCCCCCACCAAGCAACGCTTTTTCTATAGTAAGTGTATGTAAATTTAACTTTGGCGTAACGCTTGAGGTGACCTCCCCTCCCTCCTAAAATCGTTACATATTTTTTGAACGGCTCGTAAGAGGAACAATTCTCCATTTTTTACATACACCAATATTTTTAGTATCAAATTTATAATTTTTGAGGAAAGAAATATATTGAACGATATAGAAACCTTCTATGACCTATGAAAAATAAATAATAAGGAGTAATACGTAATAAAGAGCGCTCGAGAAAACGCCTCTTCCATCCCCTCAGACTCGTTTCCAATCCAAAATCCTCTTTTCCATCATGATCATAGAAAATATGTAAGCCTAATTTTTGTCAGTCTTATTTTTTTAGATATAAACTTATACTTACATCAAAAATATACACAAACGATCCCCTATGAGGAAGCGCAGTGTTCATGAAATGATCACAATTAAAGATACACCATATAATGAATGCTCCCAAACTACTTTACAGCGGGTTTTTAAATGTTTAATCTTTTTTCAAATAAATAAATAATTTAAATCATTGCAATATATAAGTAATTAAGTAAGGTTAATAAAATTATTAAAAACGAGTTTGGGCTTAAAATACCGAAAATTTATCCGGCTATGTGTATGATCTTATTAGTAACTCCCACATAATAATAGTAAGGAGAATTAACGCTCATGTATTTGCAACTGAAAAATGTAGCAACTTCTTGGGGAATACTTGGGAGGGGGGGGGGGCTTTCCAGACTTGTGGGTGGAATATCTCCAGAAACCGAGATTTGCTGAGAGACGAGAGTGTATGTAATTCAAATTTAACGTCAAAATATTCGGTGACTCCGTGGCTCTCGCAGATTTTCCACTCACATGTCTGGAAAGCCTTACTATCACTTCGTGGTAAGTTCATACCGACCACAGAAGCCATTTTCATATGAACGTATACAATTGATTTCAAAAACATCTGCCAGACATTATTGGGGACAACCCTTGGTCTGAGAATGAATGTAACAAAATTCTGGTTTTTTGCCCTACTCTAGTAAGTAGTTGGACTAGTTTAAATGTCCCCGCATAAATCTACGTATACCTTTTCCAGAGAAACGGTGCCGATTACTCTGTTTTCATAAATACGTCCACTGAATTTGACGGAAGCGACAGTGGTGCTCGTCCTGATGAAGCAGTCTCATGGGGGAAAATCCGCAAGGAAGCCACACCAGTAAAGGTAAAAGTAAATTAACAGTCACTTAATATCTATGTCTAATAAAAATGGCTTATCTTTTAAATTACAGATTTACGCAGAAGCTTCCTTGATCTTTCCTCTACTAGTGGGTGAGACATTTGCCAGGCATTACCATTCCATGAAGGAAAGAACTATATCAGAAGTTTAAGATATAAATCCACCTCACTCAGAATAATAAGTTTATATTAATTCAGTAATACAATATAATTGATTCTAAAAATAAAAGTACAAGAAACTTGTATATCTCACCTTTTGCATTGTATTATTGGTATGTGCAGTACCGTCCACGGGTACCAGGACACATAAAAAAGACTGCACTCACTACTAGGGGGATATCTCCAAAACAAAACAAAAAGATATAATCATTTCTGAAAAGGCGTGAGAAAGGTTATTAAATTCCGCCTCAAATGCACCCTATTTGAAGTATTTTTTACAAATAGAAACTGCGTTAGTGAATGAGAAAGATGAGAAAAAGGTCAGGAGTAGCTAATAAATCACATGGTGGCCAAAGAGTCGGCCTAATTATGAATATGAGAGCATAACAATATTTTCAAATTGAAAAATATTAGAATAAAAATTTCTGGCTGCTTGAACAAGGCGGGGAAAGTGAAACTTCTGTGCCGAATGTGACTTTGAGTATGTACATATTTATTAACGATTTTACCATGTGGTCTTTCTTGAATAAATAAAAATTCTTAAAGTGATGTGGTAGAATTTGCAGTATTTTTTTTTAATGAGAAAGTCCTTTAATAGTATATTATGTAGCAAGGGAGAGAAATTGGCCTTTTCAGGTCGAGTGTGATGTATGCAGTACGAGTTGCAGCCGAGTGTGCACACTAGAGTTTTGAGTCGGGTAAATTACCTTGGTAACGTACGGGTTTATTGGTTAGTTACCGGGTAACGTACCCGACGGTCGTTCTCGGCGAGAATTAATGAGAATTTATTTTTTTCTCCTTCCAAACTTCCGTGAAGCGCATTTCAATCAACGACAACTTTGCTTTCATTATCCATTTGCTAAATTAATTTTATCTTCAAAATGCAACTACAAAGCGACTTTATTATTGCATCCAGCCATTTTATTTAGAAAAACTGTGATTTAAATACTACTTAAATTGGTGAGAAGTTTCTCGTGTTTGAGGAGATCAATTTATTTTTAATCTTTACCTTTATTGTTCTGATATATCGATATGAATCGTGTCTGGCTAACAATACTGTGATATACAATATAGTGTTTAAAATAATAGTAAGAATTGTCTGGATGCAATAAAATATTTTTCATTTAATGCACCAAAGACAAATTTCGAAAAATGGTAGAAACTGGTATTATTGTATTAGGCTATTTTTTTTAAAGCCTAGAGGTGCTAAGAACACCTTATCTTCAGTTTACTGAATGTTACACACGTGGACAGCTTTTGAAATAAATAATTAATTCTTATTTTATTCAGTTGTTGCAATTATTTATTGTTATTCAAATGTAATCATTTTATGTTGTGAAGTTTTTACAGTATTGCAAGATAATTATACGGAGTGTTCTGGAAATTTTCTAAATTTATTATTTTAATCCTTACAAAGTTGTCCAGATTTTAAATGTGCCTAAATCGGCACTGTTTATAATTTATTCTATGAGCGCCAACATTATCTGATTACTGAATTTTGTATATGTTAAATGGTTATCGACCACTGTGAGTATATGTTCGAGATGTTATAGTTAATCTTTGACTATTTGGAATATTATTTACAGTAACAAATATTTAAAAAGTATACCAAGTGATCGAAAATCAACCATAACATCGTGGAAAATATCTAATTACTTTAAAAAATAACTTTAAAACTCTAGTGCACACGAGTCGTAGTCGAGCGCAAGCATGAGCCGAAGGCCTGTACTGTACATAGCACACGAGACGAAAGTCCTATTTCTCCCCTCGCTACATACGATATCTCCATAACTATTTTTTCAAAATTTTCAGTTTGAAAATTGTTCCACTCATTATTTGTTTGTCTTATTTCCTCAAAATTCATTTCGGCACTCACGCCTATGTTATGTTCTACAGACCCATCCCCCCACCTCCTAAATTCCGTGCGGCGTGATCCCACTGTTCACTCGACTGTAACTTCAGCAATAACCGACGCGTCGCGTGGAGCCACCGCGGAGGTTGCCGAAGTGAGTGTGTCATGACACCTGACATCCAAGCGTCTAGATCCATTTCACTCTCCATCTGAAAGTATTTTTGCTCGTGGTGCTCCATAAGCAGTTTCAATTCAAAAATGAGAATTTAATATACAGTAGAGTGGGCTAAAAAAAAAACTTTCTGAGTAGCGGGTTCTCATAGCGTTTAAAAGTTGTATTTGCCCAACAGTAGTAAGCCCTACAAATTGTAGCTCGATTGGATAATATCTCCTGTTCTGTGAATGGATGGTAAATAATATAAAATTAAAACTAAAAACACCAAATTTATGCCCGAGTTAGAATTTTCTTAAAATGTACAAGAAACAGCGTTTGTTCTAAATTTCAAAAAAGTTCTAACTTGAACACATTTTTGTTTTTTAATTTTAAAGCTCATACAAAGAAGACCAAACACAAATTCTGAAGAGGAATGTCCATCCACACATAGAGATTGATGCCCTTTAGAACTAGATTCACTGTCTCACCTGGAAATTATCATCTGACAACGACCAGCGTCACCTTCCAGAGGGGCATCTTTCAGGGCAATACCATGAGCCCTGTGCTCTTTTGCATCACACTTCTGTTACTGTCTTTCGCACCTTGGAATTCTCCTAGGTACATCTACGGAAGAGACCTATACATACCTAGACGTACCTCAAAGCCGGATTCAGGACGTAACATCAGTGAAGGAGTCTCCGAAGCAGATACAAGCGTCTTCGACAGATTTGGTCTTCAAATCTGTCGGCGTCGAACAAGTCACCTGAGACTAACATGTTTGTCGTCCCAGTATTATTTCACTCGTTTGCGGTAGTTCAATGGGAGAAGAACGAGTTTACGGGCCTTGATATCTCCAGGCCCAAGATCATACATATGAAGAAGAGGTTGCATATCAATTCGTCCATTCCGCGATTATACGTCCCACGCCATTTATTCGAGTGCGTACTTATAAATCTCCAATGTCTTTATAACGGAATTGTTCAGGGTACATCTTACATCGTTGCAAATGGAAAAGACCATCTCCTAAAAATGGTCAGGAAACACGAGATGATTGGCAAAGGAGCGTTCTTTCACAAAGCCGCGGAGCATGCAGCCGAGACACTTGACGTGAATTTTAACATCAGAAGTGAGGAAAGTGCATTACTTCATGTAGATGCCTCACTTTCAAAAACTCAAGCAAAGAAAGCAGAGGTTAAAAGATTTCGAGAACAGCTACTCGACAAGAAAATGCACGGAAACTTTCACAGAAATGTAGATCAGTCCTTCTCGAAGGAGAAAAGTTTGGCTTCCATTGCAGCATCAGGACTTGATTCAGGTACAGAGGGTAATATACAGGGCATCACAGACTCAAGTGTCCGGACTGATAGAGCTGTATAAAAATAAATAGAAAATTCCTTTTCCCAAAATCAGTTGAAGTTTTCGTTTTTTAGTTATAAAATATTTAAGCTGGACCAATCAGGAGCGCCGTATAAACAGTCCTGTGTGCGTGAGCAGGATTTCAACGCATTGTTATCGAAGCGAGCGCAGAGGTGGGGTTAGCGACGGGAGAACACAACACTAGAATCCCGCTCAAGCACACACGACGCTACTGATTGGACCACCTTAAATATTTTATAACTCAAAAACTAACACTTCAACTGATTTTTGAAAAAGGAGTTTTAAATTTATTTATTTTTTTATTTTTATAGGGTCATATATAATATATATATATATATATATATATATATATATATTTTAACGGGGTTTTTGGAAAACTCGGAAAAATGTAAGACATCTTTCCGGGGTTTCGCCGAAGCCGTACCTAACCTCCGTAGATGAGGGAAGGACGGCTTGAATAAAATAATTAATAAGTCAACTTACCGTCTAGTCAAGATCCGAGTCTAGGATAGCGTTCATATTGTTTTTTGCTATATGTAACCATTGTCTGCGACAATTTTATTTTATTATCCATTTGTCCATTGTTATATCCGACAAAATATGTATAGGGTCGGTGTCGGGGCTGAACACTATTTTGATAGCTCGTAAACATCGAGCAGGCGGTCCAGGGCATCGACAACCGACCAGAAACCAAGGAGCCAGTACGAGAGCATGAGACACAACCGACACGGCGCAGCAGTCCCGCGCAACTACCGAGAGTGCAGCAACGCAGAGGCTCCAGAACGTGGGATTTTTCGGCCCCCACCACGTTCCCATCTGGGAGAAAAACATACAAACGTAGCGTGTCGGTGAGAAGGCTCTGTTAAGCGTTGCGTCGGCCATCCTCGTGTAAAGCCGAAAACGCACGAGGACGAACACGTGGCTTGGGCCGAGCCGAGCTCGTCCGACTTCGCGATTCAGTTTTGTGGGCTATTGGAGGTTTGGGTTGATTTTTGTTTTCGAGAATGACACCTAAAGGAAAGTCTTCAGACACATGTAATGAAGTCTCGAAATATTTTTTATTATGTATTTCAGGAACGTATATGGGATTTTAAGATTATGGTAATAAATAATAATTATTTTTAATTTAATTAAAATCGAAATAACTAATTAATTTAATCAATTAAATTAATTATAAAATTTTTGATTTTATAAAATTTTCAATTTATCACATTAATCAACTTTTTTAATGTATACTCACCTCTGATAATTACCTGTCTTTTTATGTTATTTTAGGCTATAATCACAATTTTGGGGATTTCAAGAGAAAGAGCCAAAACTTTTTTAACTTGTCCTCATATGCTTTCTTAACATATAAAAACTTTATAAAACCTTCAATGTCTAAAAATATTTATCTGAACATTGCAAAATTTCTTTTTTACAATTTTATGTTTATTGTGAAATAATTGTAATTGGAATTTAATTGCGAATAATTGCAAAATAAATTTAACAAAATTTATTTAATGAAGAAACATCTCATGATTTTTTAAGGACAAATAATTTTAAAGGTAAGTCTTTGCAGTATTTTGATAACTGATGAACATATTTTCTGAATATTTTTCTTTGATGCTGCCCTGATAGGGTAAAACATTGTACAAAAAACTGTCGTAAAATTTCAAATAAAAACTGTACTCTGTATAAATTAATTTTTAAAATGAAAAATATTGATACCTTTTATAAGTATTCCCAAATTTTAGTTGAATATGATACACAGTGATTTTTATTTTTAAAAATCTTGTAAATAGTTGGTAATTTTTTTAATTTTATGATATTCTTGTACCATGTTTGACCTAATGGAACAGATTTCAGGAATGAAATTATAAAAATATCTCAGTAAGTGTTTGGTTGATAACAATATTTTTTGTTGAAATTTTTATTCCACATATCTGAAATATTGAAAAGTTTTGTAAAATTTTGCCGAGAATCCTATATGAAAATTATATTTATAGAAATTAAAGTAAGCAAAAAAAGACAGTTAAATAATGAATAGTTATTCGAAATTTGTTATTTTGTGTACAAAAATATTTTCCGCCTTAAATTATAATTTTGTTGAAATTTTTCTTGCTTCTTCGTTAAAAAATTTAGTGATTTGAAAATTTATTTATTTGGTTGAAACTTAATTCTTTGAAAGATGATTTCAACTGTTTTTGATTAAAACAGAAGGAGGTTAGTTTTCAACGAAGAAACATGTGATAGTTGCCATTTCAATTTAAAAAAATTATTTTTAATGAAAACCCGTTGAATTTAACTTTAAAAAAATGTATTCTCGACAAAATAAATAAACTTTCAAGTAAAAACGATTTTTAGTCAAGAAACAATTGAAGCGAAATTATAATTCAAGGCAAAAAATAATTTTTGATACAAGATAAAAATGTTAACTAACTATTCATTCGTAAGGTTACATATTTTTAAGGATATAGGTATAAATATAATTTTCCTAAGATTCTAAAGAAAATTTTCAAAGATTTTATAATATTTCTGCATGTCAATCAGAATTCCAACAAAAGTATAAGTTTTAACTAAACACTTGAATTTTCAACAAAAAAAATGAATTTTTAACCAAAAAAGCACAATTTACAACAAAAAATGTAATAATGACTCTTTCAATGAGAACAAATTCTAATTTTTTATTAAAACAGTTAAGAAAAAAGAATAATTTGAACCAAATCATAATTTAAGGCAAAAAATAATTTTTAATACAAATAAAAAATTTCAAATAAGTATTTATTAAACAAAATTTTGTTGCTAATTTTAAGGTTATGCAAATATAATTTTTATATAGGATTCTTGACAAAAATTCCGAAATATTTTCTAACATTTCAAATATTTCAAATTATAACTTGAAAAGAAAACATTTTCAAACAAATAGTTTTATTGTCAGGCAAAAAAGGGTAATTCTCAACGAAAAATGTGATGATTGCTATGTCGAAAAAAAATTATTTTAAATAATAGACGGTTGAATTTAGCTTGAAAAAATTAATTTTTGAGAAAACGAATAAACTTTCAAGTGAAAACGATTTTTAGTCAAGAAAAAAAGAAAATTACAACCAAATTATAATTAGACGCAAAAGACCATTTTTAATGCAAAATAAAAATTTCGAACAACCATTCATTCTTTAAGTTATTTATATTTAAGGTTATAGGTATAAATCTCATTTTCCTAAGAGCTTTAAAAAAATGTTTGAAGGTTTTTGAACATTTCTGAATATAAAGCAATATTCCAACAAAAAATATGAGTTTTAACTAAACAGTTGAATTTCTAACGAAAAATGTAATAATTGCTATTTCAATGGGAAAATTCGAATTTTTAATTAAAAACAGTTGAAATCAACTTTTAAAGAATGCAATTTGAACCAAATAAATGTATTTTCAATTCAGCAAATTTTTTAATAAAGAAATAAGCAAAATTTGAACTAAATTACAATTCCAGGCGAAAAATAATTTTTAATACAAAATACAATTTTCGAATAACTATTTATTTTTCAACTTTTCTTGCTGATTTGAAAGTTATATCAATAGAATTTTTATATATCCTTATATTCTTGACAAAAGTTTCAAAATATTTTCAAAGATTTCCGATTTTTCAAATGGAAATTTGAACAAAAAAAAAACATTTTCAACCGAATAGTTTAATTTCAGGCAAAAAAGGTTAATTCTCAGCGAAAAATGTGATAATTACTTTTGCAGTAGGAAAACATTATTTAAAATAAAAAACGATTGAATTTAATGAAAAAATTTTCAACGAAAAATCTAATAAATGCTATTTCAATGAAAAAATTCAAATTTTTAATCAAAAACAGTTGAAATCATCTTTCAAAGAATTAAGTTTCAACCAAATAAATAAATTTTCAAATCACTAAATTTCTTAATGAAGAAGAAAGAAAAATTTCAACAAAATTATAATTTAAGGCGAAAAATATTTTTGTATACAAAATAAAAAATCTCGAATAACTATTCATTATTTAACTGTCTTTTTTTGCTTACTTTAATTTATATAAATATAATTTTCATATAGGATTCTTGGCAAAATTTCACAAAATTTTTCAATATTTCAGATATGTGGATTAAAAATTTCAACAAAAAATATTTTTATCAACCAAACACTAACTGAGATATTTTTATAATTTCATTCCTGAAATCTGTTCCCTTAGGTCAAACATGGTACAAAAATATCATAAAATTAAAAAAATTACAAACTATTTACAAGAATTTTTAAAATAAAAATCACTGTATCATATTCAAATAAAATTTGGGAATACTTATAAAAGGTATCAATATTTTTCATTTTCAAAATTAATTTATACAGCGTACAGTTTTTATTTGAAATTTTACGTCAGTTTTTTCTACCGTGTTTGACCCTATCAGGGCAGCACCAAAGAAAAATATTTAGAAAATATGTTCATCAGTTATTAAAATACTGCAAGGACTTACCTTTAAAATTGTTTGTCCTTAAAAAATCATGAGATATTTCTTTATGAAATAAATTTGGTTAAATTTATTTTACAATTATTCGCAATTAATATCCAATTACAATTATTTCACAATAAAAATAAAATTGTAAATAAGAAATTTTGCAATGTTCAGATAAATATTTTTAGACATTGAAGGTTTTATAAAATTTTTATATGTTAAGAAAGCATATGAGGAGAAGTTAAAAAAGTTTTGAGTTTTTCTCTTGAAATCCCCAAAATTGTGATTATAGCCTAAAATAACATAAAAAGAAAGGTAATTATCAGAGGTGAGTATACATTAAAAAAGTTGATTAATGTGATAAATTGAAAATTTTATAAAATCAAAACTCTTATAATTAATTTAATTATAATTTAGGCTTCCGTTTCCGGTACCGATGGCGATTGTTGGTGATTTTTTTGTGGTGCTAACTTTTTGGTTTTGGTGAAGGGAAGAGGGAGTTTGAGAAGAGAAAAGGCGGTGAGTAGAGTGTTTAAGGGCTAAGGAATAAGTGGGAGTGAAGGGGCTGGTAGAAGGGTGGTGAATGATATATAATTTTCAAGAGTGAAAGAAAAGGTTTTTGAGGTTAGGAACGGTTGTGAGAAGTGGCGTGTTTTTCACGCGGGGAGAGTGATTGGTGAGTGTGAGAGTTGGATAAATGAGATAAAACAGTTAAGAGTGGTGAATGATAGTGTGAGAGGTTTTGAGTGATCTATTTGAGTGGTGGCTTCAGAGCTAGCTAGAACAAGTTGCATGTGAGATTGAAAGCGAGAGATAAGAAAACGTGACGTAGTACATAAGTGCGCGGCAGAATGCCGGTCACACGAAGTCCCGAGAGAGGGCAGCAGGAGACGGACACAGAGAGTGGGTCGAGAATTGCAAACGAATGTAGGCAAGAGAATGAGGCGAGCGCGAATATTGAAGGTAGCATTGGCGATAATGAAAGCAGTAGTGAGGCAGAGGTGTTCATGAAGCTCGGTAAGGAGGGGGGAGAGACGGTTGCAAGCAAACCAGGCAGACCGACGAACTTGCAAAGACTACAAAGAGCGAACAGCTTGAATAGTACGAACGCGAAGGGCCTTTCTGATAAGTGGCGACAACCAGCAACCACGAGTAGCGAAGGGGAGAAGTCAGAGGATAAGAATAAAAGGGTTAGAGACCAATTAGATGAGGTAAGGGAAACTGAGAAAGCACGGAAGAAGAGTAGGCAGAGAACACCACCTGAAAGGAGGTCAGGGGGTAGTAGTCTAGAAGGCCTCGAGAAACTCATCAGAGGCCTCAGAGAGGAAACCTGCAAAGGTTTTGACAAAGCGAGGTCGCATAGGGAAGACGTCAGGGAGGAAGTACAAAAAATGAGAAAGAAATGGGAGGAGTGGGATGCTCTGTGGAAGGCCGAGAAAGAGGAGGTATTTAGAAAACTGGATAGGATAGAGATTAAACAGGTAGAGAGTGAGAGAGAAAGGAGAACGGAAATGAGTTTGCTTTAGGAGAGGATCAAAAAAATAGAATGCGGGAGTGAAAAAAAGGCAGAGGTGGGAGTATGAGACGTAGTCAAGGGGGATGATAAGAAACTGCAGGAAGAAAATGAGAGAATGCGCAGACGGCTGAATAAATTGGAAGTAAGACTAGAAGGAGAAGAGAAAGAGGAAAGAAAGCGAAACATAGTAATTAAAGGAATGAAAGTAGAAAGCGACTCGGGAAAGGAAGAAGTTGGGAAGCTGATGAATGATATTGGGGCTCAGGTGAGACTGGAGGCGGTAAAGGTACTGGGGAGAAAGACAGAAGGGGAAATAGGTGTGCTCATAGTAAAAGTGGGAAGTGAGGAGGAGAAGAGAGAAATTATGGAAAGGAAAAGCATACTAAAGGTAAGGAATGAAAGAATTGGCGAGGACCTGACATGAAGAGAGAGAGAAAGAGGAAGTGGATGATCGAGCGGAGAGCATGGATAGAGAGGAGGAACGGGGGTAATGTTTGGATAGGGAAAGACAGGCTGTGGGTGAATGGGATGAAGTTGATCTAGGACGAAGAGAGAGAAGAGCTGAGAGCAGAGGAATCAATACTTGGGAGGAGGGAAAACGAAGGTAATGAGAGTTTGAGGGATGGGGCGGGGTTTTCACCAGAGCAGACAAACTGAGCACGAGAAGGAGGAGGGGAAGGACAAAAAGAGAGGAGTGAGTGTAGCTTTCTGGAATGTGTCAGGGCTAAAAAACAAGAACGAGGGATTCTGGGAGGCTATTGGAAAATGGGACGTGGTAATGCTGAGTGAAAAGTGGGTGGATGAAAAGGATTGGAAGGTCGTGAAACGAAAGTTGCCGAAGGGGTATGTGTGGACAATTCAAGAAGCGAGGAAAGAACATGAGAGGGGAAGAGCGATGGGAGGCATGGTGTCAGGGGTTAAGAAGGAGCTGATGGGAAATGAAAGAGGGGAAGAGCGGGAAGAAAAGCGGGAGGGCGTGATGGTGAGAAGAATAAAGGTAGGAAAAGAGAGGTTGACGATCGTTTGTGTGTATAGAAGGAGAGGAGAAGAGGAAGGATGGAGAGTATTAAGGGAACGGATGGAGGAAAAGAATGAAGAGTTGGTCTTGATAGGAGGAGACTTAAACGCATGGACAGGAGAGTTAGGGGGGGAGATCTGGGATGAAGAAAGCGAAACTTTCCGAAGAAATTCCAAGCACAGGGAGATGGATCGGGAGGGTAAAACTCTTTTGAACCTGTTAGTAGAAGAGGGGTGGTTCATCTGTAATGGAAATGTAAAGAGAGATAAAGAAGGGGAACTGACTTTTATAGGTAAAGGGGAGACAGTGATAGATTATATCCTAGCAGAAGAAAGAATAAGGAAGAGAATGGGTAAAGTGGAAGTAGGTAACGAAATAGGCTCAGAACACTTTCCGCTAATAGCGACATTGAAATGTTCAGGATGGAAGCGACATAGCGAAAAAAGGGAAAGAACTGGTGAAAGGAAAGTAAAAATGGGTAGATGTGCGGAGGATAAATTGAAAGAATTTAAAGAAAGAATGGAGAGCGAGGAGATTAGAGGAATGGAAGGGGAAGACGGGGACGCGCGACTTGAAAAGCTAAAAGAACTAACAGAGAGGATAAAAGAAGAGGTAAGGCCAAGAGAAGAGGAGCAGGGAATGAAGAGGAGATGGTGGGACGCAGAATACAAGGAAAGTAAAGATAGAATGAAGGAAAATGTAAAAAAGTGGAGAAAAGGGGAGATAGGGAAACAGGAATTTAATAGGAGAAAGAGAGAACATGAAAGATTGTTAACTGGTAAAAGGCAGTTAGAGAAAAGTAGGTATATGGAAGAGGTGGAAAAATCAATCAGGGAAGGGAGGGAATGGGAGGTGATCAATAGGGAACGAGGAGGAAGAAAGGGCATCAATGAGGAAATAAAAATGGATGAGTGGACCGCGTACTTTAAGCGACTGTTGGGAGGAGTGGAAAATAAGGTGTTAGGTGAAAAGAGGAAGCTAATAGAAGGGGAAGATGATAGCAATGACGGGATAAGGAGGGAGGAAGTCAATAGAGCGATAGGGAGGCTTAAAAGAAACAAGGCAACAGGTGAGGACGATATTGAGAACGAAGCTTTGAGGTTTGGTGGAAAAGGGGTGAGAAAGGAAATATGGGAGGTATGCAAAAAGGTGTGGAGAGGAGAGGGATGGCATAAGGAATGGAGGACAGGGTTGGTGGTACCGATAATTAAGAAAGGAGAGGGCAAGAAGGTGGAGGAGTATAGGGGAATCACACTTATGTCGGTGGGTTACAAAATATATACGGAGATACTCAGAAAGAGATTGGAAAGGGAGCTGGAAGAGAGGGGGATCATTCCACACAATCAGACGGGCTTCAGGAAAGGTATGGGAACAGTAGACAACATCTACGTACTGAATTATCTAGTGAATAGGAACTTAGGGAGGAAGAAAGGGAAGTTAGTGGCCTTATTCGTAGACTTTAAAGCGGCTTTCGACTCGGTAAACCGGAAGGTATTATGGAAGGTTATGAAAGAGAGGGGGTTGGACGAACACTTAGTCGAGAGGATAAAGGAGATATTCGAAGAGACTAAGATACGGGTGAGGATTGAGAAACAAAAAGGGGAGACTTTCTGGAGTGGAAGGGGGCTCAGGCAAGGATGCCCACTGAGCCCACTACTATTCTGTCTCTTGTTGACAGATCTGGAGGAGAAACTGGAGAAAAAAGGAAAAGGGGGAACGATAGTGGGAAATAGCAAGGTATATTCCTCAGCGTATGCAGACGATATAGTATTATTAGCGGAGGACGCGAGAGGGGTGAGTCTCATAATGAGAGTATTTGAGGAGTATGTGAGAATTAAAGACTTAACGGTAAATGTAAATAAGACGAAAGTGATGATTTTTAGGAAGAGAAGGACAAAGGAAGATTATGAATGGAAGATGTACGGGGAGAAAGTAGAACAGGTTGAGGAATGTAGTTACCTAGGCTTCTGCTTTGAGTCGAAAGGAGGGGTTGAGCTACAGGTGAGGAGAAGGATAGAATGTGCAACTAAAGTAACGGGTCAGGTGTGGGGTATAGGGAAGAGAAGGTTTAAAGATGACTGGAAGATGAGGCTGTGGATGTTTGATGCGTTGGTGTGGTCAGTCCTGAGTTACGGAGTATGCAAGAGAGATTCTTGAGATGGGTAACGGGAGTGAGCTGGAGCTGTCGAGGATATATGTTGAGGGAGGAATTAAGTAGAGGTAAAATGGTTATTAGACAGATGTAGAGAGCATGGAACTTTGAGGAGAAACTAAAAAGGGGGGAGTGAAACAGGATAGCACAAGCTTGTCTACAGGAAGTAGTAAACAAAGAGACTAGGGGTAACACAGAAGGACCAAGGTGGGAGAGAGAGAGACAACAGAGGAGGAGAGAGTGCGATATAAGAGTAGATGTCAGAGTATGGCAAGAGTTAGAGAATGAACTGATAATAAGGGAAGGGGAGGAAAGATGGAAAAAAATCGTGGAATCTAAGTATAACAGGTGGTATAAGGTAGTGAAGGCTGAAGGAGAACCAGAATATTTAGGAAAGATTAAGAAGGAGAGTAAATGGAACCACGTTATACGATTTAGGATGGGAGAAGGAATGAGAGAGTGTAGGTGCTGTATGGATGAGGAGGAAAGAAGATGTAGAGTCTGTTATTACGAGATAGAATCATGGGGGCATGTTTTAGAGAGATGTACAGGGGATGAAACAGGCGGTGAGAGTGTGGTGGACAGGATAAAGTGGATCTTGGATGGAAGTGGACAAGGGGCAAGCTGGATGATGAGACTGGGAGAAATGAGAGAAAGTAAGAGGCATGTAGTAGGGAAAGGCCAAGCGCTCACTCCTATAAGAGGAAATTAAAGTAAAGTAAATAAAAAAAAAAAACGTTAAAAATCATGTGAACGGAAATGGTAAGAGGAAAAGGAAGCCCAGGAAACTCAATAGTCAGCAATTCTCGAGAGTAATTTTAAGACAAAGCGTTAGCATATAATTTAATATAAGTAGAATACTAGTCTATAGATATTAAGTATTATTAAGGTAGTATAACTGGTTTTGTGACGTACTGTAAAGGGAGCGGAGACCCTCAAACCCGTAAAAGGAATAGAATAAATACATACATAATTATAATTTAATTGATTAATTAATTAGTTATTTCAATTTTAATTCAATTAATTAATTATTTCAATTCCTATTTATTTTTTTAAATTAATTTAATCCTATAATTTAAAATTTTATTTTCATTAATTCGATACATTAAATTAAAAATAATAATTATTTATTACCATAATCTTAAAATCCCATATACGTTCCTGAAAGACATCATAAAAAATATTTCGAGACTTCATTACATGTGTCTGAAGACTTTCCTTTAGGTCTCATTCGCGAAAACAAAAATCAACCAAAACCTCCCAATAGCCCACAAAACTGAATCGCGAATTCGGACGAGCTCCGCTCGGCCCGAGCCACGTGATCGCGCTCGTGCGTTTTCGGCTTTACACAAGGATGGCCGACGCAACGCTTAACAGAGCCTTCTCACCGACGCGCTACGTTTGTATGTATTTCTCCCAGATGGGAACGTGGTGGGGGCCGAAAAATACCACGTTCTGGAGCTTCTACAGCACCGTCCGGTTACTGCTGCAGCCAGCAATCGCGCTCCACCGGTTAAGTGTATTTTTCTAGCCACATTTTGGTGCGCTAACAGAGCCATCTTCAGTTCAGTGACCGGAAATCTGAATGACGTGGTGTTCGAATCCTACCCGAGGCTAGAGAGAATTTTTTTTTCATAATTTAAGTATCAATATTTTATGAAAATATTGAAACGACCAGTAAACAAAAAACTTTAAAATCATAATTTATTAATATTTATAATTAATAATTATTACGTATTACCCTGGTTAAGAAAATTAACATCAAAAATTTAATTTAAACTTATCTGGTTAAGTGCTATAATCTTGCGAGTATAACAAATGACATCGACATTCTACTAGTCAGGATTGTGAAGAAAATTATCACGTCTCTCCGTAGCTTATGTCGGTGAAACAAGAGCATCAGACCGGAAATCTGAATTACGTGGTGTTCGAATCCTACCCGAGGCTAGAGAGAATTTTTTTCACAATTTAAGTATAAACATTTCATGAAAATATTGAAACGAAAAGTAGAAAAAAACTTTAACATCATAATTAATTAATAGTTATAATTCATAATTACAAAGTATTACCCTGGTCAAGAAAATTAACATAAAACATTTAATGCAAACCTATCTGTTTGAGTGCTATAATCGTGCAAGTATAAGGAATGACATCGACATTCTACTTGTGAGGATTGTGAAGAAAATAATCTCGTCGCTCCGTAGCTTAGAGGTCAAGAGCATCAGACCGGAAATCTGAATGACGTGGTGTGCGAATCCTACCCGAGGCTAGAGAGAATTTTTTTCCCACAATTAAAGTATCAATATTTTATGAAAATATTGAAACTACCAGTAAACAAAAAACTTTAAAATCATAATTAATTAATAATTATAATTAATAATTATTACGTATTACCCTGGTCAAGGAAATTAACATCAAAAATTTAATTAAACCTATCTGGTTAAGTGCTATAATCTTGCAAGTATAAGGAATGACATCGACATTCTACTTGTAAGGAGTTTAAAGAAAATTATCTCATCTCTTCGTAGCTTAGTGGTCAAGAGCATCAGGCCGGAAATCTGAATGACGTGGTGTTTGAATCCCACCGGAGCTAGAGAAAATTTTTTTCACAATTTAAGTATCAATATTTTATGAAAATATTGAAACGACCAGTAGACAAAAAACTTTAAAATCATAATTAATTAATAGTTATAATTAATCATTATTACGTATGTATTTATTCTCTCCCTTTTACGGGTTTGAGGGCCTCCGCTCCCTTTACAGTACGTTACAAAACCACTTATACTACGTTAATACTACTTAATATCTATATACTAGTATTCTACGTATATTAATTTATATGCTAACGCTTTGTCTTAAAATTACTCTCGAGATTTGCTGACTATTGAGTTTCCTGGGCTTCCGTTTCCTCTTACCATTTCCGTTCTCATGATTTTCAACGTTTTATTTACTTTAATTTTACTTTAATTTTACTTTGATGTCCTTCTATAGGAGTGAGCGCTTGGCCTTTCCCTACTACATGCCCCTTACTTTCACTCATTTCTCCCAGTCTCATCATCCAACTTGCCCCTTGTCCACTTCCATCCAAGATCCACTTTATCCTGTCAACCACACTCTCATCGCCTGTTTCATCCCCTGTACATCTCTCTAAAACATGCCCCCATGATTTTATCTCGTAGTCACAGACTCTACATCTTCTTTCCTCCTCATCCATCCAGTACCTACACTCTCTCATTCCTTCTCCCATCCTAAATCGTATAACGTGGTTCCATTTACTCTCCTTCTTAATCTTTCTTAAATATTCTGGTTCTCCTTCAGCCTTCACTACCTTATACCACCTGTTATACTTAGATTCCACGATTGTTTTCCATCTTTCTCCCCCCTCCCTTATTATCAGTTCATTCTCCAACTCTTGCCATACTCTGACATCTGCTCTTATATCGCACTCTCTCCTCCTCTGTTGTCTCTCATTCTCCCACCTTGATCCTTCTGTGTTACCCCTTGTCTATTTGTTTACTACTTCCCGTAGACAAGCTTGTGCTATCCTGCTTCCCTCCCCCCTCTTTAGTTCCTCCTCAAAGTTCCATGCTCTCTTCATCTGTCTAATAACCATTTTACCTCTACTTAATTCCTCCCTCAACATATATCCTGGACAGCTCGAGCTCACTCCCATTCCCCATCTCAAGAATCTCTCTTGCATACTTCCAACCCTCTTGTGCTCCTTCCATCCCCAGATCTCCACTCCATAACTTAGGACTGACCACACCAACGCATCAAACATCCACAGTCTCATCCTCCAGTCATCTTTAAACCTTACTTTAGTCGCACATTCTGTCCTTCTACTCACCTGTAGCTCAACCCCTCCTTTCGACTCAAACCAGAAGCGTAGGTAACTAAATTCCTAAACCTGTTCCACTTTCTCCCCGTACATCTTCCATTCATATTCTTCCTTTGTCCTTCTCTTCCTAAAAATCATCACTTTCGTCTTATTTACATTTACCGTTAAGTTTTTAATTCTTACATACTCCTCGGATACTCTCATTATGACACTCATCCCTCTCTCGTCATCCGCTAATAATACTATATCGTCTGCATACGCTAAGGAATATACCTTGCTATTTCCCACTACCGTTGCCCCTTTTCCTTTCTTCTCCAGTTCCTCTCTAGATCTGCCAAGAAGAGACTGAATAGTAGTGGGCTCAGTGGGCACCCCTGCCTAAGCCCCCTTCCACTCCAGAAAGTCTCCCCTTTTTGTTTCCCAATCCTCACCCTTATCTTAGTCTCTTCGAATATCTCCTTTATCCTCTCGACCAGGTCTTCATCCACTCCCCTCTCTTTCATAACCTGCCATAACACCTTCCTGTTTACTGAGTCAAAAGCCGCTTTAAAGTCTACGAATAAGGCCACTAACTTCCCTTTCTTCCTCCCTAAGTTCCTATTCACTAGATAATTCAGTACGTAGATGTTGTGAACTATTCCCATAACTTTCCTGAAGCCCGTCTGATTGTGTGGGATAATCCCTTTCTCTTCCACCTCCCTTTCTAATCTTTTTCTGAGAATCTCCGTACATATTTTGTAACCCACCGACATAAGTGTGATTCCTCTATACTCCTCCACGTTCTTGCCCTCTCCTTTCTCAATTATCGGTACCACCAACCCTGTCCTCCATTCCTTATGCCATCCCTCTCCTCTCCACACCTTTTTGCATACCTCCCATATTTCCTTTCCACCAAACCTCAAAGCCTCGTTCTCAATATCGTTCTCACCTGTTGCCTTGTTTCTTTTAAGTCTCCCTATCGCTCTATTCACTTCCTCCCTACTTATCCCGCCATTGCTATCATCTTCCCCTTCTATTAGCTTTCTCTTTTCACCTAACACCTTATTTTCCACTCCTCGCAACAGTCGCTTAAAGTACGCGGTCCACTCATCCATTTCGATTTCCTCATTGATGTCCTTCCTTCCTCCTCGTTCCCTATTCATCACCTCACATTCCCTCCCTTCCCTGATTGATTTTTACACCTCTTCCATATACCTACTTTTCTCTACCTGCCTTTTATCACTTAACAATCTTTCATGTTCTCTCTTTCTCCTATTAAATTCCTGTTTCCCTATCTCCCCTTTTCTCCACTTTTTTACATTTTCCTTCATTCTATCTTTACTTTCCTTGCATTCTGCGTCCCACCATCCCCTCTTCATTCCCTGCTCCTCTTCTCTTGGCCTTACCTCTTCTTTTATCCTCTCTGTTAGTTCTTTTAGCTTTTCAAGGCGCGCGTTCACGTCTTCCCCTTCCATTCCTCTTATCTCCTCGCTCTCCATTCTTTCTTTAAATTCTCTTAATTTATCCTCCCCCATCTACCCATTTTTACTTTCCTTTTGCCAGTTCTTTTCCTTTTTTCGCTATGCCACTTCCATCCTGGACATTTCAATGTCGCTATTAGCGGAAAGTCTTCTGAGCCTATTTCATTACCTACTTCCACTTTATCCATTCTCTCCCTTATTCTTTCTTCTGCTAGGATATAATCTATCACTGTCTTCCCTTTACCTATAAAAGTCAGTTCCCCTTCTTTATCTCTCTTTACATTTCCATTACAGATGAACCACCCCTCCTCTCCTAACAGGTTCAAAAGACTTTTACCCTCCCGATCTATCTCCCTGTGCTTGGAATTTCCTCGGAAAGTTTCGCTTTCTTCATCCCAGATCTTCCCCCCTAACTCTCCTGTCCATGCGTTTAAGTCTCCTCCTATCAAGACCAACTCTTCATTCTTTTCCTCCATCCGTTCCCTTAATACTCTCCATCCTTCCTCTTCTCCTTTCCTTCTATACACACAAACGATCGTCACCCTCTCTTTTCCTATCTTTATTCTTCTCACCATCACTCCCTCCCGCTTTTCTTCCCGCTCTTCCACTCTTTCATTTCCCATCAGCTCCTTTTTAACCCCTGAAACCATGCCTCCCATCGCTCTTCCCCTCTCATGTTCTTTCCTCGCTTCTTGCATTGTCCACACATACCCCTTCGGCAACTTTCGTTTCACGCCCTTCCAGTCCTTTTCATCCACCCACGTTTCACTCAGCATTACCACGTCCTATTTCCCAATAGCCTCCCGGAATCCGTCGTTCTTGTTTTTAGCCCGGACACATTCCAGAAAGCTACACAAACTCCTCTCTTTTTGTCCTTCTCCCTCCTCCTTCCCGTACTCAGTTTGTCTGCTCTGGTGGAAACCTCCCAAGTATTGATTCCTGTGCTCTCAGCTCTTCGCTCTCTTCGTCCCAGATCCACTTCATCCCATTCACCCACAGTCTGTCTTTCCCTATCCGAACATTACACCCGTTCCTCCTCTCTTTGCATGCTCTTCGTTCGATCATCCACTTCCTCTTTCTCTCCCGCCATGTCAGGTTCTCGTCAATTCTTTCATTCCTACCCTTTAGTATGCTTTTCCTTTCCATAATTTCTCTCTTCTCCTCCTCACTTCCCACTTTTACTATGAGCACACCTATTTCCCCTTCTGTCTTTCTCCCCAGTACCTTTACCGCCTCCACTCTCGCCTGAGCCCCAATATCATTCATCAGCTTCTCCACTTCTTCCTTTCCCGAGTCGCTTTCGACGTCTCCTACTCCCACCTCTTCCTTCTTTTCACTCCCGCATTCTAGTTTTCTGACCTTCTCCTCAAGCAAACTCATTTCAGTTCTCCTTTCCACCCCACTCTCTATCTGTTTAATCTCTATCCTATCCAGTTTTCTAAATACCTCACGTCACCTCATTCATCCAACCCTCACTCTCACCTGTCACTCACCCCGCGTGAAAACTCACCTCCTTTCACAACCGTTCCTAATCTCAAAATCCTTCTCTTTCACTTTTGACAATTATATGATCACTCACCACCCTTCTACCAACCCCTTCATTCTCACTTATACCTTAGCCCTTAAACACTCTACTCACCGCCCTTTCTCCTTTCAAAACTCCTCTTTCCCTTCACAAAAGCCAAAATGTTAGCACCACAAAAATCACCAACAATCGCGAACGGTACCGGAAACGGAAGCCTAATAATTATTACGTATTACCCTTGCCAAGAAAATTAGCATCGAAAATTTAATTTAAACCTATACGTTTGAGTGCTATAATCTTGCAAGTATAAAGAATGACATTGACATTCTACTTGTAAGGATTGTGAATAAAGTTATCTCGCCTCTCCATTCACAATTACAATTCAAAAATGACTTACAGCAATGTTATAAAATTATTTTGTACTGTATATATATATATGCAGCGAGAACTTTGGCAGATGCAAACCGTAAAACAAAACCAATGGTTGATCATAAGACCAAAAGAAGAATGCATCAACTCAGCACAAAGATAGGCTGGGCTAGACAGTACGCGTCCCGCATTCAGTGTGTGATTGACTACATAACATCTGGCAGGAATTTCACTGCCAAGGTTCGACGGTTCGCGCGCGAACTGCGGATCCGTCATCACACAATCAACAAATCAAAGCTAATGACCATCAGACAGCATATTGTTGACAGAATACGAATACTATCTAACGCTAGGAGAAGTCTAGAGCGGAGAGAGAGGTGGGTCAGAGAAAATCAACAATTTTCATCTGATCCATCTAAACTCTTCCAAGACCCTCCAATTACTGTCGACCATCCGCCCAAACCAGAGGAGGTCGAAGCATTTTGGAGGGAAGTCTACGAGGTCCAGCATCCACTTCAAGAAGACTCAAAGAACATAAATAGCTTCAAGGAGCTGTGCAATGCCCTCATAACACCTGAAGAAGAATGCCCACCTATCACTACCGAGGAGGTGAAAAACGTATTAAGAGGCATGAAGAACTTTCCCGCTCCGGGACCAGATGGTATCAAGACCTTCTGGTGGAAGAAGTTTCCTTCAACCCATCAGCATCTGGCCCGAATTTTCACCTCATATCCAAAGTCGGAAGAGCCTATTCCGGAGTGGTTGGTGGAGGGGCGCACAGTGCTCCTGCCTAAGACGGGCAACTTAGCTGACCCTAAGAATTACAGGCCAATAACTTGTCTGAACACACTGTATAAGATCTTCACAGCCATCCTAAATGATAGGATTCTTCGGAAAATTGAACCTGTGTGGCGAGAGATGTATGAACAACGTGGCTCGAAAGAAGGCGTAGCTGGATGTCGGGAGAACCTGCTCATCGATAGATGTGTCTGTAAAGATGCAGCATCCTATCAACGATCTCTATCGATGGCCTGGATAGATTACCGAAAAGCTTTTGATTCAACCTCCCATAGACTTATCATCTGTCTGTTGGAAAGCTTGAAGGTTCATACACACATCGTGAGATGCATAGAGAGATTAATGCCGCTTTGGAAAACCAGATTTACCATCTTATCAGGAAAATATCGTGTGATCACTAACAGTATCACCTTTCAGAGAGGTGTATTTCAGGGCGACACCATGAGCCCTCTAATCTTTTGCCTCACATTACTGCCACTATCTCTCGCACTTCGCCATTCGGAAGGGTACCTCTGTGGCAAACCTGGAAATCGAAAGCATAAGGTAAGTCATGTATTTTACATGGATGATCTTAAGCTCTATGCTAGAAATCAAGAGAAACTACATCTAGCTCTAAAAATTGTCACAGAGTACACTCAAAAGATTGGAATGGAGTTCGGGTTAAAGAAATGCGCCAAGGTTAATTTGAAGAAAGGAAAACTTAACGGCATCCTCGAAGATCTTGAACTCGTTGACAGAAGCGCTATACGACACCTTTGCGCTGGAGGGACCTATACATACCTGGGCGTGCCACAAAGCCGCATTCAGGACGTAACATCTATAAAGGATACTCTCCGATGCAGATACAAACGTCTCCTCCGACATATATGGTCTTCCGAACTGTCGGCGAGGAACAAAGTATCTGCAACGAACATGCTTGCCGTCCCAGTAGTACTCTATTCATTTGGAGTAGTTCCATGGACGAAGGACGAGCTCAGATCCCTCGACATCGGGTCCCGAAAGGTTATGCACATGAACAAAAGCATGCACCTTAAGTCTTCTGTTCCACAACTTTACATCTCACGCCGTCAAGGTGGTCGTGGAATACTGAATCTTGAATGTCTTCACAACAGGATTATTCTGGGTACAGCACATATTGTCGCAAATGGACAAGATCCTCTTCTTAAAATGGTCAGAAAACACGAAGAAGTAGGCAAAGGGGCGTTTCTTTACAAAGCAGCAGAAGAGGCTGCTGAAACACTCGGCCTTGACTTCAATATCAGGGGTGAGCGAAATGCATCAAATCTTATCCATCTTAAGTACTCACTCCTGAAGGCCCGGATTAAGAAAGCACAGGAGAAAAACTTCCGCGAAGAGCTCCTCGACAAGAAGATGCACGGCATCTTCCACAGAAATGTGGAAGATCAGTCGATGTCGTATGAGCTGACGTTTGCTTTCCTTAGATCACCCGGATTGAATTCGGGCACAGAGGGCTTCATTTTGGCATATCAAGATGGTGTCATTTCCACTCTAGCATACCGTCGCCACATTTTGAGCCAAGATATTCCCGATGATAGCTGCAGAGCGTGTCATGAACACCCCGAGCATCTAGGACACATACTATCTAGTTGTCCAGCTCATGCGGGAACAACTTACATCCAAAGGCACAATGCGGCACTGAGAGTGCTTTATTACCATCTCTGTCACTCTTACGGCATTAGCCCAAATACCTCTCCGCTGAACGCCCCTAGAGAAATAGAGTCAATTGTCGAAAATGAGAAGTGCCGCATATATTGGAACTTCATATTCTCGACAATTGTTTCTGTTGCGCACTCGAGGCCTGACATGGTTCTTCTTGACTTCGAGAAACGAACCATATTCGTTATCGAATTTTCGGCACCAGCGGACAAAAACGTCACAGCGAAGGAGAAAGAAAAGAAAGAAAGATATAAAGACCTTATGAGGGAGTTGCGACGGTTATACCCGGAATATTCTGTTAAGCTAATCGTCCTGATCATTGGCGCTCTTGGAGGTGCCAAGGTTTCACTTGTTAATAGCCTGAAAAGCATCCCTGCGTTTCAACAAAATGCTGAGACACTTGCAGGGAGAATGCAGAAGGCGGTCGTCCTTGGGTCGCTCCGTGTCCTCAGGGTGCACGAGACTTTCGCCGGATCATCGTATTGAATTCGCGCAGACTGTAACCACCCATCTCACGGTCGTGAGACGTGGTTACGGCTGAAATTTTACCGCGATTTCGCTGGGAGCGGGTGCAATTTTTCAGATTAGCACCCGCACCCGGCGAAATCCTGCGGTTGTCCTTATGACAAACTTTTAATTATATGTATATTAGGGTGGTCCAAAATAACGTATTTTTCAATTTTGATCATCTAATACTAGAAACTGAATCTTCATAGAGGAAAAACTCTTGTGTATTTTTATCAGATTTTTAAATAATAACTGAGCGAGCGCATGGCGTTCGAAATTTTGGCTGATTTTAGCTAAGAAAATTCACCAGATTTCAGAAACTCGTCAACTGTCAGTGGGCAAGCTGACTCTGCATTTGAACCTTTGTTACTCTCAGGGAATTATTAGTTAGTGGGCGGAGCAGTAAACCTCTCACTTTGGTCTCAGGTAGTGGGACCCAGATTTCCACCTTTGTATATTTTTCACCTGTTGTAGACCTATCCTTGGATTTCTTAGGAATTTAGATTTTATTGAGAATGTTTTCATTATTTAAAATTGTGAAGAAGTAATAAATAAATTCATAAGAATAATGGAATTAATTGTATCAATGATAATAGTTTATAATCTTTTATATATCACTAGTTATAATGAGTTTAATTTATGTACATTTAATATAATGAACTAATTATTGATTGTTTAACTAAGTTCAATTATTTATTGTATAGTAATACATAAAAAGTTTGGCAGAAATAACAGAAGATTTTAAATTAGGAATCATTACTGAAAACTTCGACGAACTTTAATGAGTTACAGAGGAATGAATGATTGAATTTAGTTGAAGAATTATAATAAGTTGATTTAATTTTACGTAAACTCAATTCATTACAAATAATGACATGTAAATACATAAAGTATTATAATCATTGAATATTATTTTATTCTTCGTAAGAGTAGATTCTCAGCATTGTACAACAACGTCATACCCTATCCCATAATTTTCCTAGGAAGTATACAATGTCCAAATTACCCATCTTACCTGCTTGCATAATTGATTTTTTCAATTTCATTTATTAAACAATTCTTTTTTTTAAACAGTTTAATTTTTTTTTATTCAATTTTTTAATTATTTTATTTTTTATACAATTTCATTTATTCATCAATTTTCTTTTTTGAAACATTTTATTTATTTTATTCAATTTTATTTTTTAATTAATTACTTTTTTTAGTAATTTTATCATTTAAAAAAAATGTTATTATTTGTTTAAAACTTATTTTTTAATCTTTCATTTCCTCTGCAATTTAATTTCTTAAACAATTTTCTTTTTTCAACAAATTTTATTTTTTAAACATGATAAAAGTATTCTAACTAAAAATCACATAAATATATATTCAAAATTTATTTTTTAATTTCAGGGTCCAAATATCTGTTTATGTATTTTATTTTCGTCTGGCACATAATGGGATACTCCTATAACTTTGGCTATAAAAGTTTCATCGTATAGTTTAAAGTGTTTAAACCGCTTAGGAAAGGATCCCTGCCCATCATCGTGTAGCTATTTATGGACTCTCCACCTTTTAGGGACGAATCTTTTCTTTTTTTTTAAATTATCTTATTGATATTAAACTTGAAAATAATCCATTTTTGAATGATCAATTCTTGACTCTATAAAGAGCAACTCTTGTAATACTTAACTAAAAGAGCCAACATTTATGGCCCAAAATAAGCTCCTGAAAATCATCATTTTCGGCCTTTTCAGTAAAAAACCATCAGTTTTGTAGATCAAAAAATAAAACTTCTAATTAGTTTTTTAATAAACACATTTTTTGACGTCTATTCTTATAGCCTGAATATTGAATGTGCAAAATTTCATTTTTTTATGACAAAAATTTATATGTTAAATTCAAACACAAAGAAAAATAGAGGTTTTTCTATGTTGAAGTCCATTAGAAATGGATTAACGACGGGCTTGCTCAATTATTTTTTTCTAATCTGAAAAAAACACAAAAGTTTTACCTCTATGAAGATTCAGTTTCTGGTATTAGATGGTCAAAATTGGAAAATACGTTATTTTGGACCACCCTAATATATATATTAGGGTGGCCCGAAATGACACACTTTCGATTTTTCATTATTTCTAACTGGAAACCTGTTCTTCATACTGAAAAACTAATGTCAATTTTTTAAAATAATTTTTCAATAATATTTATAGGTGCCGGCAAGGTTATTAATTTCTTATGAAGTTTGACATAGAAAAATTTCAATTTTTCTTCATGCTGAAATCTAACACATCAATTATTTGAAGAATCTAGTGAAATTCTAGAAACGCATTATTCATTGATGAAGAAAGTGCTGTAAAAAAAGAAGATATCAAAAAAATATTTCTAGGATTATTTTTTAAGTCTCAAAAATGGCTTTTTTAGCTTCAAACTATGATTTTCAAGAGCTTTTTTCGAGCCCAAAATATTGTCTGTTATCGCTGAAAATCACAACAGTTGTTTCTCATAGATTCAGAATGCGACCTTTTGAAAATCGTACAATTTAAATTTTAATATTCATTTATTTATTTGAAAATCAGTAAGCCCAGCAGTTCAGAGAACCAATGATGGGGCTACGAAATGTACATATGTGACCGTCCACGAAGAAAGGGACCTGATGCGGAAAAAATCGATTTTCATTTTCTTACGCCAATCGATAGTTTCCGAGTTACTTTTCATTTCCAGTAATCAGACATTTTTTAGGTTAATCACTTTTCTTGTTATTAAGCTACAAACATAGGCATGATAAGCGTACGGGGAGAGCGAACGAGAGGCCTACGAAAGCCAGCCCCACCACTTACCACACAGCTGTACGCGATGTGTCCGTGAGATCCGCTGGCTCGTGCCTAACAGTGTGGTAGTAAGTGGAGGGAGTGCTTTTCGTAGACGCATCCCCACTACGTAAATGCTGGCTTGCAGGCTCTGCTACGATCGCCCGTCCTATAAAATTCAGCTTTGACGCATTAGGTCCCTTTCTTCGTGGACGGTCACATATACATACGGTTAAAGCGTGAACACGCAGGCAGACTTTTACAAACTTTTATAGTGTTTTCGTGCTTACAATAAATTTATGAACAGCACTAGTGAATTCTTCAAGTGACATAAAGAAAAGATCAACATTATTGTTGACTGATTCAAGAACAAGCATATTAGTATTGCTGCACATGTTAAAAAGCGTAGAGTAACGAGGCTGGTTCTTTTAGAGGTAAAACATTGTCGAATCTCTAGTACAGTATTTCGGCGCGCGTCAAGGTAAGAGTTCCAGAAATTCTGGGCACTCAATTAGTACACGCGTGATTTTAAAGAGTGTTATAATACTTGGAAATGTGCGTCTGTCTTCAAGTGACCAAAACTGAAATCTATTACGTATAGACATTATCCTCTTTCCATGCTAAATATTTTAAAAATCGCCTTTGGCATCCCCTCAATTTAATTTATTTGATTCATTGTTTGTGGTGCCAAGACGACAGACGCATATTCAAGCTTGGATCTAACCAATGAACAAAAGAGCCTCATTGGCGGAGTTATCGTTTTAAAATGTTTACATGCCCTCATTAAAAAACCAAGAGTTTTATTCGCACTAGCTACTATTTTGCTTATGTAGTCCTGAATGGTCATCCTACTATTAAAGAGAATTCCTAGGTCCCTGAACACTTCAACTCTTTCAAGTTCCATGCCATCAATAGAGTACCTGTGGTGCAACACTACATTTTTATTTGAGAAACAAAGTATCTTGCAGTTTTATGGATTTAAACTCAAATTATTCAATTTACACCAATTGTTAAAAGCATTAAGATTAGCTTGGAGATTTATACAAGAATTTAGATTCGCAATTGGTAAAAATATTTTTACATCATCTGCATATAGTAGATGGTAGCTATCCAAGCTTAGCGATAATTCATTCATAACTATTATAAAAAGTAATGGACCCAAAGTTGACACTTCAGGTACTCCAGACGATGGCACAAATGGCTGAGAAGAATGACCAGCATATTGTACAACATGATATATATTTTCCAGGTATGATTCAATGAGAAGTAAAAGTTTGTGCGGAACATCTATGTTATACATTTTCTCTATTAGAATATTGTGGTCGACTTTATCAAATGCTTTAGAAATATCAGTAAAAATAACATCCACCTGATCATAGTCAACAAGTAAATCCTTGATTTTTTGAGTAAAAATTAGCAAATTGGAAGAAGTAGATTTTTTTCCATTCATCTGGAAATTTACCATGTTCCAATGCTAAGTTGAAAATAATTGTTAATACGGGAGTCAAAACAAATTCACAGTCCCTGATTACAAACGATGGTAACATATCCAGTTCAGCTGTCTGTTTATTTGGTAGCTTCTTTATTGCTCTAGCGACAGTCAAGTTCGATATTTTAATATTATCTCCAAGTGAACGTTTATGTTGCCTATCTAAAATATACGAAGTAACAGATGAATCCCTATAGGCGCATTTAAAGTAGCTAGAAAAAAAACAAAAATATTTTGGGGTGAGGTAAATTCCTCATTGTTAAAACTAATAACACCTGGAATTCTATGATCGCATTTTAATTTATTTATATATGACCAAAAAGTTGATGGATTCAAAACTATATTTTTCTCAGCATTCTGCGCGAATGCGTTAAAAGCTATCTCAATACGCTTTTTGGTACTAGCCCTTAGTTTTTTTAAAAGATCGAGATAGTACGGGTTGTTAGTGTCGTTATATTTTAACCTAAACTTATTCTTTAAAATAATATCAGATATAATACCATGCGTATACCACGACGGGAAACTCGACTCAGACCTTGTAGTTTTAAATTTCGGAACAGTATTTTCTAATATATCATATTTATAACTAAAGAGATAAGAGCACGCTTGGCCGGGTGTTTCACAAGTAAATATAGGTGACCACTCAGTATCAATGAGACCATGGTAGAGTTAAACATAAATTAAACCGCCCGTAAAAGACACAGTCCAATTCTGAGGAGGAAAAAAAGACAACACCACAGTTCCTTATATGTAAAAAGTCACACACCAACACCGGCTTTAGCGAAAACTGTACGAGCGACGAAAGCGTGCATGCTCACATAACGGCAGCCATATTAATATCAAAAAGATTATTACCAAAAACCTGAAATCATTCGGCCGTAAGCGACTCAGGTAGTCTTATCAAATTACATATTTTATGGTGGGCGTGTTCCCTCGGTCTAATATAGTTTATACCTACAAATTTCTCTCTAAACATCTATCCCAATCGTAAAGACAGTAAATATGAATTTCGTATTATAAATTATTATAAATAGGATGTTTACATAAACTGATTCAGTTTTTAATTATTTTTAAACATTTAACATTATCGTCTCATAGAAGTTGTTTGAATAATAAAAGATTATTATTCAATAACAATAATTACTAAATGTTTTCAAGCATTTATTTTGTATTGAAAATTGTTTAAACAAATAATTAATAATTTCATTATTTAAACATTTAAAATTATGCAGTGTACAAAATTTTGTAACTGATAAATGGTTTTCATCGATAACAATATTTACTAACAATTAATGATTTATAAAATTTTTTAAACAAATAATTATTTTTATAGTTGATTCTATATCAATCTATTTAGATTATTAAATTTTCCAAATAGGAAAAGAAAACAATCCAGAATATTTAAATGTATCTATAAATTGACTAAATTCAAAATATTCCTTTTTACAAAAATCTTTTGATAAAAAAAGAAGAAAAAAAGATTTCTTACAATAAAATTGAGGTAAAATTATTTAAACTCAATTTAAAGAAATCTTAAATTATTTATAAGCAACCCTGTAGATTGGAAAGAATCATGAGTTTAGTGTCTCTATTCAACAATTTTTTGAATTCAGATGGAAATAAAGTTCATTTTATCCTGAATAATTTTCGCAAAAAGCTAGAAAAAGATTCATAATAAAAAAAAAAATTCAAAACAATCTAATTTTTCGGCTCATTAGAGACAAAATAACATAATGAAAAAAAGAGGGAAAAAAGGGAAAAAGTCAACCAAAAACCAACCTCTCACTTTTTCCTTTTTCCGTCCTTTTTATACTACGAGAGAACCAACATGTTTCGAGGTCAATTTAAACCTCCTCATCAGGGATTATGTATAGGGATAACTAAAGGTATGAGTAATTAATATACCTGTGAAGAAAACATTTGTTTAACATTGAGTGTGAAATATAAAATCATTAAGTTTAGTGTAAAAACAAAAAATTATTTATTGAGTAATTGATTGTTTTTAATGGAATGTAAATTTTTCTATTATTTAGTTAAAGAAAATTACTTTAACCAATTAATTATTCTATCCCAAACTTTGTTGTATCTTGACAGGTCCTTCTTTAAATTGATAGCTTTGTTACCTTCTCTCTATTTTTTCAAAAAAATGTTTAAACTTTTTTTCTATAATTTTCTCATTATTTTCCTTATGAAAATTACAAAAAATAGCTATTTGTGATACAAGTGCGCAAAATAGGCGATTATGTGAAAAAAAAATTTTGAAAAAAAACATTTGAGAAAAAAAAATTTTGAAAAAAAATGTATGAAAAAAATTTGTTTGAAAAAAAATGTTGGCATTTATCCTCTTTTGCCCCCTCCCCCCGGGGGGGGGGGGCTACGAAACCCTGGAAACAACACTTCAATCATTAAAACACTGAGCGCTGCTGTTGTTACGTTGCCCCCGAATTGTCGCGATGCGGAAAGTTGCTTATCTGCAAAGTTCGCATGCGCGTACATTTCGCTGATGTGGAAAGTACATAAGAATCGAACTGCGCAGCCGCCAATATTATTCCCGCATTGTTATCCGGAATGAGTCACTTCGCGTATAATTTAGCTACACGGAACGGAGCACTTTCGAGGTGGGTGTTGCAAACAATTTTTTATAACTCCCTGTATTTATTCCTTAATTAAATCCCAGGCTCCTGCATACGTTTTCGTCCTTATCACACTGGGAAAGACACTATTCAAAGTTTTTAACACTTATTAAAAATAAACAATTTTAATTATTACGGGAAAACAAATTTTCAAAGATATTATAAAATTTCTTTAAAAAAACACCTAAATTACACTTTTATTTGACAAAAATCAAAACATTGAAAAGGAAAACGATTACACGATGTGTCATGTATAAAGTCACGACAAATACTGAGGTTTATTTTAGATTGAAACTCTCAGAATTTGTCAGATTTTCGGAAAAGCCATTAGTAAAAGAGAGAACCGGAGGAAAGAGAGAGAAAAAGAGATAACACAAAGAACGAATTAAAAACGAGGCCAATTTTTTGATATAGTTTCACCCCTCTTATAGAAAAGGGACTCGAAGTTTACGATCGAGTACAATTCATTCCATAACAGAAACACTTTTAAAAGTAAACACGTGGATTGTTTTCTTTTCCAATTTGGAAAATTTAATAATCTAAATAGATTGGTATAGAATCAACTACAAATTTTAGATCTGGTCACTATGATCTATTTTCAGATAAATCAGAAATAAAAATACACTTTTTTATGGTGTTTTTTTTATATTTTTCAATACTAATGTTTTTGTCATCCTGTATACTTGATCAAACAACAATTTACTAACAGGATGTATTATGAACAAGTCTCAGAACTTGTACAGATGATTATCAAAAATAAGGTTCTAGAACTAACCTCAATTTTTCAGGATTTTGATAATAACTTATCAGGTTTTTATAATATTTAATCAAAAAAATTATTTTAAATTTTTACATGTATTCAGGTTTTTATATTTATAATATTGTCTAAAAAAAAAATTTGGATAAACACACTCATGTAATTATGTTACAATTAATACTTGCAAATGTTTTCCTGGCACTTATCTAAAGATAATGTTGCAAATAGGATGTACATATCACCCAGATACTTATCAAAAATAAGTTCATTATACCCTCGTTACCTATAACCAAAGGTTATCTGAGGAAGATGCCATATATAATAAATATGAGCATAATCTAATCTTAATCTAATGTTAAACAAATGTTTTCTTCACAGGTATATTAATTACTCATACCTTTCGTTATCCCTATACATAATCCCTGATGAGGAGGTTTAAATTGACCTCGAAACATGTTGGTTCCCTCGTAGTATAAAAAGGACAGAAAAAGGAAAAAGTGAGAGGTTGGTTTTTGGTTCACTTTTTCTCTTTTTTCCCTCTTTTTTCATTATGATATTTTATCTCTAATGAGCCCAAAAGTTAGATTGTTTTGAATTTTATTTTTTGATTATGAAATTTTTTTTAGCTTTTTGCGAAAATTATTCAAGATAAAATGAACTTCATTTCCATCCGAATTGAAAAAAATTATTTTTAATTATTCGAACATTTAAAATTTAAAGCTTAAAAATTTTTCGAACTAATAAAATGGTTTTATCACTAAAAATGCTTACCAAACATTACTTTTCTATAAAAATTGTTTATACAAATAATTATTTTCAACTATTTAAACGTTCAAAATTCGAATCATCAAAAGCTTTTTAACTAATTAATTGTTCTTATCGATAACAATATTTACTAACAATTAATTTGTTATAAAAATTGTTTGAACAAATAATTATTCTCAATTATTGAAACATTTAAAATTTAAAGCTTAAAAAATTTTGGAACTAATAAAATGTTTTTATCACTACGAATGTTTACTAACAATTACTTTCCCATAAAAATTGTCCAAACAAATAATTATTTTCAATTATTTAAACGTTAAAAATTTAAATCATCAAAAGCTTTTTAACTAATAAATTGTTTCTATCGATAACAATATTTACTAACAATTTGTTATAAAAATTGTTCAAACAATTAATTATTCTTAATTGTTTAAACATTAACAATTTGAAGAATAAAAAATGTTCGAACTATTTAATTGTTTTTATTGATAACAATATTTACTAACAATTATCGGGCTTCCGTTTTCGGTACCGATCGTGAGAGAACTCTTTTGTGTCAAGTGTTGCGTTTTTTGGCTTTGGTGAAGGGAATCAGCGTGTGTGGGTGCAGAAAGGGCAGTGAGTGCGGAAAGCAGGTGTAAAGGAAGAAGGGTGAGTGAAGGCAAGTGTGCAAAGGGTGGAAATAAGTTGTGAGAAAGGAAAGTTGAAACGTGCAAATTTTGTTTTGAGGTTAGGTGTAGCAAATAGTTGTCGGGAAGGGGGGCAAGAGGTAGGCAGGTGAAGAGAGGGTAGCGTTGTGGAACAGTGGGTAAGGTTGGATACTGGGATGCCGACGGTAAGAAGCCCGCAAACGGGCGCCAGAGGGCAGGGAGAGGAAGAAGCAAGAGCGGACGAGGTTTTGAGCGCGGTTAGTGGGGAGAAGGGAGAATTTGACAGTAGCGATGACGAGACGTTCGAGACACCGACCAGGGAGAGAAGGGGTTCAGGCACGAGCCAGAAACGCGGGAGACCATCAAACCTACAGCGCCTCAACAGGCTAGGTAGCGCGGGCTCGAATAGGAGTCTGGATGAATGGCACAAAAAGGGGAACGTGACTAGCAGTGAAGGGGAAGATAAAAGGAAGAGAGAGGAAGGGGAAGATAAAAGGAAGAGAGAGGAAGGGGAAGATGATCCGGAAAGGGACAAGGATAACAAGAAAGGGAAGAGTAAACGAAAAACACCAGACAGAGATAGGGGGGATGGGGGGATGTTTGAGAAGCTAGCGGCCCTCATAAAAGGGTTTAGAGAGGAAACAAGGAAGAGTCTGGAAGATATGAATAGGCAGGGGAAAGAAGTTAGGGGGGGAAGTGAGAAAAGTAAGAGAAAAGTGGGAAGAGTGGGATAAACTCTGGAAAGAGGAGAAAGACAAGGTATGGGGTAAACTAGAGGCCATAGAGAATAGACAGAGAGAGATTGACGAACAGACAAATAGGGAGATAAAACAACTGGAAGAACGGGTAAGCAAATTAGAAGTTAGGAATGAGCATATGGGGAAGGGAACAGAAAGTGCGGAAAAAGTAGAAGGGAGTGATAACGTGCAAAATGACAATGAAAGAATGAAGAAGAGACTGAGTGAGATCGAAAGAAGATTGGAAGGGGAAGAAAGGGCGAAGAGAAAAAATAACATAGTAGTCAAGGGATTGAAAATAGAGAGTGAAACAGGGGAAATTGAAATCAAAAATCTGCTGAGAGATATTGGAACTCGGGTAAGGGTAGAAGGAGTTAAGAGATTAGGAATGACGAAGGAAGGAAAAGAAGGAATGTTTGTAGTAAAAGTAGGGAGTGAGGAGGAGAAAAAGAAAATTATGGAGAACAACAAATTATTGAAAGGAAGAAGGGAGAGAATTGAAGAGGATTTGACTTGGAGGGAGAGGAAAAGGAGATGGCAAATAGAACAGAGAGCATGGATAGAGAGGAAAAAGGGATGCATGGTATGGATAGGGCGAGACAGACTATGGATAAATGGGGAGGAGTGGGTCTGGGACGAGGAAGTAGAAGAAATAAGGAAAAAGGGAAAAAGGATTGAGAAAGATAGAAGAAAGGAAGATTCAAAAGAGGCTAGAGAGCAAACAGGGGGGTTTCCAAAAAGCAAGGCGGAAGAAAAGTAAGGAGGATAGAGGAGGGAAGGGAGGAGAAAAAAGTGAAAATAGCTTTCTGGAATGTGTCAGGCTTGAAGAACAAGAATGAAGGTTTCTGGCGGGAGTTAGAAAAGTGGGACGTGATTATGATGAGTGAAACCTGGGCAGATGAGAAGGATTGGAAGGGGATGAAAAGGTTGTTACCTAAAGGGTATGTGTGGACAATGCAAGAGGCAAGGAAGGAACACGTTAAAGGTAGAGGAATGGGCGGCATGGTATCAGGGGTGAGAAAAGAATGGGCAGTAAAAGGTAAAACAGAGCAGGACAGAGAAGAAAAGGAGGGAACAATGGTAAGAAGGATTATAATAGGGAAAGTCAAAATAGCGGTGGTTTGTGTATATAGAAGAAGAGGGGAAGAGGAAGGTTGGAGAGTAATAAGGAGGTGGATGGAGGAAAAGAAGGAAGAATTGGTTTTGATAGGAGGTGACTTAAATGCCTGGACTGGCGAGCAAGGGGGAGGGATTTGGGATGAAGAAAAGGAGGCATATATGAGGAGCTCCATACATAGGGAGATAGACCGGGAGGGGAGGAAGTTACTAGACATAATAGGAGAAACCGGATGGTTTATATGTAATGGCAACATGAAAGGAGATGAGAAAGGAGAGATTACATTTATAGGTAAGGGAGAAACAATCATAGACTACATCTTGGCAGAAGAAAGAATGAGTAATATGATATGCAGTATGAATGTAGGGAATGAGATAGGGTCAGAACACTTCCCAGTAATAGCTACACTGAAAGGTGGCGTCCATAAGCGTGGCAGAGGGAGAAAGGAAAGAGGGGGGGAAAGGGACACGAAAATGGGAGTCTGGGGGGTAGATAAATTAAAAGTGTTTGAACAGAAGATGGAAAAGGAGAATGTTAGATATGAAAAGGAGGAGGGGGTAGACTCGTTAATTAAAAGGTTGAAAGGGTCGATTGAGAAGGTGAAGAATGAGATAGGTACAAAAGAAGGAAGAGAAGAGGGAAAGAGAGGATGGTGGGACGAGGAATGCAGGGAGAGTAAGGAGAGAATGAAAGAGTCTGTAAGAAAATGGAGGAAAGGAGAAATAGAGAAGGCGGAGTACAACAGGAGAAAAAGAGAACATGAGAAGATGCTGGAAGGGAAAAAGCAAAGGGGAAAGGAGAAATACAAGGAAGAAGTAGAAAAAGCAATCAAAGAAGGTAGGGTCTGGGATGTGATAAACAGGGAAAGAGGAGGAAGGAAGGGCGTGAATGAAGAAATAGAAATGGAGGAATGGACGGATTATTTTAAGGGTCTGTTAGGGGGAGAACAAAATAAGATCAAAGGGGAAAATAGAAAGACAGTCCAGGGAGAAACGGAGGAAGCGAACGAAATAACAAGAGAAGAAGTAAATGAGGCGATAGATAGACTGAAAAGAAACAAGGCCACAGGAGAGGATGGTATGGAGAACGAAGCGATAAAGTATGGAGGAGGAGGGATTAGGGAAGTGATGTGGAGGATATGCAACAAGGTCTGGAAAGGAGAAGGGTGGCCGGAGGAGTGGATGACAGGGCTGGTAGTACCGCTTGTTAAGAAAGGGGAGGGTAAGAAGGTAGAAGAGTACAGAGGGATCACTCTCATGCAAGGGGGCTATAAAATATACACAGAAATTCTAAGAAAAAGGTTAGAGAATCAGATAGAAGAGAAGCAAAGTATCCCACACAACCAGACGGGATTTAGAAAAGGGATGGGGACAATAGACAACATTTACGTACTCAACTACTTGGTTAACAGAAACTTAGGGAGAAAAAGAGGGAAATTAGTCGCTTTGTTTGTAGATTTCAAAGCAGCTTTTGACTCAGTGAATAGAAAAGTGCTATGGCAGGCAATGAAAGAGAGGGGAATAGAAGAAGGGCTGGTGGAGAGGATAAAGGAAATTTTTACTGAAACCAGGATTAGGGTAAAGATACGCGGGGAAAAAGGGGAGGTTTTCTGGACAGGAAGAGGTCTAAGGCAAGGGTGCCCGTTGAGTCCACTACTTTTTAATTTGCTGCTGGCAGACCTAGAGGAGAAGCTAAAGGAGAAAGGGAAAGGGGGGACGATCCTGGGTAATAGCAAACTATACTCCCTAGCATACGCGGACGACGTAGTTCTAATAGCAGACGATGAGAAGGGGATGAACCTAATGATAAGAATTTTCGAAGAGTACGTGGGAAGAAAAGAACTGACGGTGAACGTAGGGAAGACCAAGGTGATGTGCTTCAGAAATAAAAAGACCAAAATAGGTTACGTTTGGAAGATGAACGGACAAACAGTGGAAATTGTGGAGGAGTTCTGTTACCTAGGTTTTTGGTTTGAGTCAGGAGGGGGAAACGATTTGCAGGTGAGGAAAAGAATCGAAAGTGCGAGTAAAGTAATGGGCCAAGTATGGGGTATAGGAAAGAGAAGGTTCAAGGACGATTGGAGAATGAGGGTTTGGTTGTTTGATGCGTTGGTTTGGGCGGTGTTGTGTTATGGAGTGGAGGTTTGGGGATGGAAGGAACATAGGAAAGTGGAAAGCATATATGAGAGATTTCTGAGATGGGTAATGGGAGTTAGTTGGAGTTGCCCAGGATACATGATAAGGGAAGAACTAGGAAGGGAAAAAATGGTAACTAGACAAATTAAGAGAGCCTGGAGGTTTGAAGAGAAGCTGAAAAGGGGAGAGGGGAGTAGAATAGCACAAGTATGCTTGGACGAAGTTCGGAACAAGGAGACGAGAGGCAATTTGGGAAATTCAAAATGGGAGGAAGAAAGGAAAAAAATGAGGAGTGTTTGTGATATACAGGAAGGGGTTGTGGATTGGCAGAACATTGAATTAGAGCTATTAGTAAGACAAGGAGAAGAGAGATGGAGAAAGATTATGGATTCGAAGTACAATAGATGGTATATGATGGTCAAAGGGGTGACGGAACCAGAATATTTGCAAAAGATGAAAAAGGAAGACAAATGGAATAGGGTGATACGGTTTAGAATGGGAGAAGGAGTGAGAGCTTGTAGATATTGGATGGATGAAGAGGACAATCTATGACAATCTATTGAGTGTGGATGAATGTGTGAGATGGATCTTGGATGGTAATGGGCAGGGAGTGATGTGGATGAAAAAACTGGAAGAAATAAGAGAAAGCAAGGGATCAGGGCAGAGCCAAACGGGTAATCCTGTTTAAAGGAATCTAACAAATAAAATTTTCAAATCGGTCTAAATGAATTTGATGGTAAGAGAAAACGGAAGCCCGGGAAGATCGCTCATTGTCTGTAGGTTAAGAAGAGTAGTACTAAGATTATTGTTGGTATATAAGGCGATGCATTAGAAAATAAGTAGCGAGTAAGTTAGACTAAGGATGAAATGTAAACATATGTACAGGGAGCGGAGGCCCTCGAACCCGTAAAAGGGAGAGTTCAAATATACAATACTAACAATTATCTTTTTATAAAAATTGTTTGAACAAATAATTATTTTTAATTATTCGAAAATTAAAATTCTAAAGCATCACAAATTGTCCAACTCATCAATTGTTTTTACCGATAACAATATTTAATAACTAATAATTTTTGATAAAAATTGTTTTAACAAATAAATTTATATTCGGAAAGAAATGAGTGAAACTATCATATTTATCTATGATTTCACTGAAATATTTATGTAATTAATTTTCATAAATACAATTGTTTAAGTAATCAATACATTGGTATTAACAGCAAAAAATGTAAAACATTGAATTCATTGTGCAACAGAAATCTCTACACAATCAAGCCATCTTAAAGGCGTTGGAACCAGAATCCAGTCTCAAAAATTGAATTACCTCATTTTACTACATAAATACTAGAATTACATATTTTCTAGATAATTAGCGCCTATTGCGGTTTGAATCAAATCTGTGTTCGAAGTGATAAATTGGCTGATTTGAATACTTTTTGAGTACAACGTTTTTTCTTTCATTCTCACGCGAGCATTCAAGAAAATGTTTTACAGAGAAAGTGTTGGAATTAGCGAAGCAATATCGAAGCAGAATCTAACATTCACTGACGAAAAATGAAGTTTTTAAACGGCTGTTTACTGCTTCGAACTAGCTGTAATAACTTGTTAAGTAACTAGTAACTAGTTAGTAACTAGTTGTAAACGAAACCTCAAAATATATAAATATAATATGAATACTGATTTCTCGAAAGCCTGCCGTTTCCTTTGAACTCATATGGAAATGATTACTGACCAAATATATTTTCAAAACGTAAAATGCCTTCGCCATCCATCTGGCATGATGGACTGTCCCTGGTCTTCTGAATTGAGTTTCTTTAGGACATTCTCCTCCGAAAAAAATATCGCTAATTCCAATAGCTCACTGTAATCACCCTGAGGAGCTGCTTTTTTTGTAACAAAAATGAAATATTTAGTGTCAAATGAATAAAAAAGATTTCGGTCAATATTACTTAGTTTGAAGGAAAACAATCAATAATAATTAATTAAAGTAATCAAAAGTATTTCCGAATCTTACCTCTAGTTTTAATCTCTCCGTGGCAAAGTGAAGAAGATTTTCTTTTTCATCTTTTAGCATTTGCGGTATTAAAGGATCATTCGAGCCGCATTCAAAATTATTTTTGTCAATACTCTCCCACTCCGCTTTAAAGCGCTTAAATAACAAAACATATGGACCACTAGTAGGTCCCATCCGTTCTTGGAAACTTGCTTTTAATATTATTTTGTATATGTGATGTCAATAATTGCATTCGCTTGTGCTTCACCAATCCCACTTTGAAGTTTTGGAATTCCCAGTAATTGATCGATTCCTTCCCTGGATACAACAACAGGACGGCGGTCTACATTGTGATTTTGATTTTCTTGATCTGGTAGGAGTTTCCCGTCCCATTGAACAATAAGTTTTGCAGTGGGTAAAAAATTATTTTTCATTTCACCAGCCAGCACTAGTCTTCCAGTCGAAATCCTACGCTTTGAGCAACAGAAGAGATGACACGTTTTCCTCTGTCCAAACTCGCTGCTAAATATGAATGATTAATTTCATTTTTTTCGGGATACGAGGCGAATTAGCTGACTTCGCAATACTTGGCAAAAAAGACTCATCAAAATTTTCAAACAAATCGTCAATGTTATTATCTTCTTCTTCATCTGACCAAATGTAATTACACATATTTGAAAATATAGCACTATTCTGTGTACTCGCTGCAATAGAAAAAAATTTCAATATTATTATGTAAAAACTCGTATTATCTGTATTTACCATTATTTACAGGTATTATATACCGAACAGAATCTATTTGAAACATTTCAAAGATTTCAGAAAGATTTTAATAATATTTTAAAGAATTCAATAATATTTTTAAGATTACAACAACATTTTTAAAATTTCGAAGAAATTCACAAATGTTTCAAAACATTTTATGAAGATTTCACAGATTTCAATGATGTTTAAAATATTTCACAGAAATTCACAAATGGTTCAAAAAATTTTACAAAAATCTTACGGAGATCAGGTGTAAAGGAAGAAGGGTGTGAGTGGAGGCAAGGGTAAAAGTAAGTTGTGAGAAAGGGAAATTGAAGCGTGCAAAGTTTTTGAGGTGAGGAGTAGAAAAAAAAGTTGTCGGGCAAGGGGGGCAAGAGGTAGGCGATGAAAGAGCGAGAAACATCGCGGAGCACTGGATAAGGTAGGATGCTGGCTGTTCGAAGTCCACAAACGGGCGTCAGGGTGCAGGTAATAGATGAAACAAGATGTGACGAAGTTGTTAACGCGGTTAGTGGGGTGAAGGGGAAAGATGACAGTAGCGGAGAAGAGGCGTTAGAGACGCCGACCAGGGAGGGGACGGCAGAGAGAAGGGATTCAATAACGGGCCATAAACGCGGGAGGCCCCCTAACCTACAGCGCCTTAACAAGCTAGGTAGTGCGGGCTCGAATAGGAGCTTAGACGAATAGCGAAAAATGTGAGCGTGACCAGTAGTGAGGGGAGAGAAAAAAGAAGAAGAGAGGAATGGGACGATGAATTAGAAGGGGACAAGGAAAGCAAGAAAGTTAGGACTAAACGGGAAACACCAGAGAGAGATAGGGGGGATGGAGAAATGTTTGAAAAACTAGAGGCTCTCATCAAAGGGTTTAGAGAGGAAACAAGGAAGAGGCTGGATGATATGAATAGTGATATGAACAGGCAGGGAAATGATGTGAGGGGGAAGTGAGAAAAGTAAGAGAAAAATGGGAAAAGTGGGATACTCTGGAAAGAGGAGAAGGACAAGGTATGGGGTAAACTAGAGAGCATAGAAAATAGACAGAAAGAGGGTGACGGAAAGAGAAATAGTGAGATAAAACAGTTGGCAGAACGGGTAAACAACTTAGAAATGAGGAATGAGCATATGGGGAAAGAAACAGGGGGTGCGGAAATAGGAAAAGAGAGTAAGAAGAACGTGCGAAAAGAGAATGAAAGATTGAAGAAGAGACTATGTGGCATTGAAAGGAGATTGGAAGGGGAAGAAAGGGCGAAGAGAAAAAATAACATAGTAGATAAGGGATTGACAGTGGAGAGTGAAACAGGGCAAGTGGAAATCAAAAAGCTTATGAGAGATATTGGAGTACAGGTAAGGGTAGAAGGAGTTAAGAGAATAGGACGGACGAAGGAAGGACAAGAACGAGTGTTTATAGTAAAAGTAGGGTGTGAGGAGGAGAAAAAGAAAATGATGGAGAACAACAAATTATTGAAAGGAAGAAGGGAAAGAATTGAACAGGATTTGACGTGGAGGGAGAGGAGAAGGAGATGGCGAATAGAGCAGATGACATGGGTAGAGAGGAAAAAGGGTCGCATTGTATGGGTAGTGAGAGACAGGATATGGATAAATGGGATTCTGGAATGTGTCAGGCTTAAAGAACAAGAATCAAGGATTTTGGAGGCAGTTAGAAAAGTGGGATGTGATTATGATGAGTGAAACCTGGGCGGACGAGAAGGACTGGAAGGGAATGAAAAAGATGTTACCGAAAGGTTATGTGTGGACAATACAAGAAGCAAGAAAGGAACACGTTAAAGGTAGAGGGATGGCCGGCATGGTCTCAGGGATGAGAGAAGAATTGGCAGTAAAAGGGAGAACAGAGGAGGACATGGAGGAAAAGGATGAAACAATGGTAAGAAGGATTATAATTGGAAAAGTCGAAATAGAGGTGGTTTGTGTATATAGAAGAAGAGAGGAATAGGAAGTTTGGAGAGTAATAAAGAGGTGGATGGAGGAAAAGAAGGAAGAGCTGGTCTTGATAGGAAGTGACTTGAATGCCTGGACTGGCGAGCAAGGGAGAGGGACTTGGGATGAAGAAAAGGAGGCCTACATATATAAGAATGAGGAATATGATAGCCAGTATGAATCTTGGGAATGAGATAGGGTCCGAGCACTTTCCAGTAATAGCTACACTGAAAGGTGGCGTCCATAAGCGTGGCAGAGGGAGAAAGGAAAGAGGGGGAGAAAGGATTACGAAAATGGGAGAATGGAAAAGGAGAATGTTAGGTATGAAAAAGAGGAGGGAGTAGACTCGTTAATTGAAAGGTTGAAAGGGTCGATTGAGAAGGTAAGGGATGAGATAGGTACACAAGAAGGAAGAGAAAAGGAAAAGGGAGGCTGGTGGGACGAGGAATGCAGGGAGAGTAAAGAGAGAATGAAAGAGTGTGTACGAAAATGAAGGAAAGGAGAAACAGAGAAGGCGGAGTATAACAGGAGAAAAAGGGAACACGAGAGGATGCTGGAAAGGAAAAAGCAAAGGGGAAAAGAGAAATACAAGGAAGAAGTAGAAAAAGCGATCAAAGAAGGTAGAATCTGGGATGTGATAAATAGAGAAAGTGGAGGAAAGAAGGGCGTGAATGAAGAAATAGAAATGGGTGAGTGGACGGATTATTTCAAGGGTTTTTTAGGGGGAGAACAAAATAGGATCAAAGGGCAAAATAGAAGGATAGTCAAGGGAGAAAATGGAGGAAGGGAATAAAATAACAAGAAAAGAAGTGGATGTGGCGATAGATAGATTAAAAAGAAACAAGGCTACAGAAGAGGATGGTATGGAGAACGAAGCGATAAAGTATGGAGGAGAAGGAACTAGGGAAGGGATGTGGAAGATCTGCAACAAGGTCTGGAAAGGAGAAGGGTGGCCGGAGGAGTAGATGACATGGCTGGTTGTACCGCTTGTCAAGAAAGGGGAGAGTAAGAAGGTTGAGGAGCACAGATAGATCACTCTCATGCCAGTGGGTTATAAAATATACGCAAAAATTTTAAGAAAAAGGTTAGAGAGTCAGATAGAAGACAAACAAAGTATCCCACACAATCAGACGGGATTTAGAAAAGAGATGGGGATAATAGATAACATTTACGTACTCAACTACTTGCTTAACAGAAACTTAGTGAGAAAAAGAGGGAAACTACTTCGAGGAGAAGCTAAAGGAGAAAGGGAAAGGGGGAACGATTTTGGGTAATAGCAAACTATACTCTCTAGCATATGCAGACGACTTAGTTCTATTAGCAGACGATGAGAAGGGGTGAACCTAATGATAAGAATTTTCGAAGAGTATGTGCGAATAAAGAAACTGGCGATGAACGTAGGAAAGACCAAGGTGATGTGCTTCAGATGTAGAAAGATCAAAATAGGTTACGTTTGGAAGATGAACGGACAAACAGTGGAAAGTGTGGAGGAGTTCTGTTACTTAGGTTTTTGCTTTGAGGCAGGAGGGGGAAACGAGGTGCAGGTGAGGAAAAGAATCGAATGTGCGACTAAAGAAAATGCGCCAAGTATGGGGTATAGGAAAGAGAAGGTTCAATGACGATTGGAGAATTAGGGTTTGGTTGTTTGATGCGTTAGTTTGGGCCGTGTTGTGTTATGAAGTGGAGATCTTGGGATGGAAGGAACATAGGAAAGTGGAAAGCATGCATGAGAGATTTCCAAGATGGGTAATGGGGGTTAGTTGGAGTTGCGCAGGATACATGTTAAGGGAAGGACTAGGAAGGGAAAAAATGGTAACTAGACAAATTAAGAGAGCCTGGAGGTTTGAAGAGAAGCTGAAAAGGGAAGAGGAGAGCAGAATAGCACAAGTATTCTTGAACAAAGTTCGGATCAAGGAGACGAGTGGCAATTTGGAAAATTCGAAATGGGGGAAAGAAAGGAAAAAAAATAGGAGGGTTTGTGATATACAAGAAGGGGTATTGGAGTGGCAGGACACAGAGTTAGAGCTATTAGTAAGACAAGGAGAATAGAAATGGTCAAAGATTATGGATTCGAGGTACAATAGATGGTATATGATGGTCAAAGGGTTGACGGAACCAGAATATTTGCAAAATATGAACAAAGAAGACAAATGGAAAAGGGTTGTGCGGTTTAGAATGGGAGAAGAAGTGAGATCTTGGAGATATTGGATGGATGAAGAGGACAATCTGTGCAGAGTATGTGGATATGAAATGGAGTCATGGGCACATGTGTTAGAGAGGTGTACAGGAGAGGAAGAGGGACAGTTGAGTGTCGACGAGTGTGTAATATGGATTTTGAATGGTAATGGACAGGGAGTGACGTGGATGAAGACACTGGAAGAAGTAAGAGAAAGCAAAGGAACAGTGCAGAGCCAAACGGGTAATCCAGTTTAAAGGGAAGTAACTAGCCAAAATTTTGAATTTTTAAATAGTTGAAAATTTATTTGATGGTAAGAGAAAATGGAAGCCCTGGAAGATCGCTCATTTTTAGAAGTTTAAGAATTAATAGTAATAATATTATTGTTATTTTAAGTAAGGCGAAACATTAGAATCTATGTAGCAGTTAAGTTAGATTAAGGATGAAATGTAAATATATGTACAGGGAGCGGAGGCCCTCAATCCCGTAAAAAGGAGAGATTGAATATACATACATTTAGTGCAGTACGTGGGTAACATTGAGCATGCATAAATAGTGTAATGCAGTTTCTTTTCGGATTCATGTTCAGGGGGTCCTAGATGATGAAAAAATACTGAGTGCCGGTTTCTGATAGTGTGCGTTTCCCCGGGGTGGGGGGGGGGGGGGGGGGTGAGCGCACGGAACGACGGTAACTCTTACGAATAAATCAGTTAATTTACAACTTTCTACTCAAATTAAATGTGTTTCTCTTTATTTATGTTTAATTAAACATATTTCAACCAATCTTAGGGAAAACTCTATGAAAAAACTCATATCACCCCTTTACAATAACCCTGAAGTATTAATTATTCCCAGAGCGGCATGTGTACAATGCGCATTTTGTGAAGATTTGGACTCACGATTAAAATTTAGAAAACGCAGCAGTGGAAAATCGGAAAGAAACGAATATTTTTTGAAATATTAGATGTATAAATATTGTTAACCCTTTGCGGATATTATAGGATCCTTGGCGCGCTGAATGAACGTATTAAAGCACCCTCCAATGTTAATGGTGATAGGGCCAACGCAAAATGTACAGAATGGCCGCCTTTATACAATTTTTTCGAATTAAAAATAGTGTTGCAATACCTTGTTATAAAACAAGTTTTTTCAGTGCTAAAAGTATCACCGGAAAAGATATTTAAAACCACCCTTGGTTTTACAAAATCACAAAATCATAAAAATCACCACCTTTATACACTTTTTTTCGAATTGAAAATAGTGTGAAATTACCTTGTCATGAAACAAGTTTTTTCAGTTGGAAAAGATATTTAAAAACACCTTTAGTTTTTCAAAATCAGAAAATCATCTTTTGAAGGCCGACAAATTTTAAAGCCAGAGACCAGACCTAACATTTCCGAAGGATTTTGATGCGCTGAATCCGAATCCGACCTCAAAATTGCTCCTGTACGTCAGGTTTTCAAGATATCCTAACCAAAAAGTGCAAACAACGCGTTTTTAGCTGTTTTTGAGGTTATGTAACCGAACAAGAAAAATGTCTACCACAAAAGCTAATATGGAATTTGAAAGTACTAATCCTTCCCTTTCAAACCTACTTGGATTCATTGGGATATCTTTATTTTTAACCAAAATATTGTAATTTGCAATTTTTTATTTTAGCGTTTTAACCCATTAACGCTGAGGTGTTCAGATTTATACAACGCATTCTCTATTGCTGACGGTACGATATTTTTTCTTTAAAATATTATCTCAGGGGTTTTCGAGGGTGCTCTTTCTATTGCCGGTGTCAGTTTTTTGTTATAATCCCTAGAAGATCCAATATGGCGGCCACAATTTAGGGCTTTAAAAAAGAACAAAGGATCCCGCACAAAATACCAACAAAAAAGCGTGCAGTCGTTTGGAACCAAACTTCGCACATTGATAAACAAAAGAAGACGGACGGTTGGAGCATTCAGTGAAGAAATGGGCGAACGCTTTCATTAAGACTTTCACCAAAAAGAGCAACATTATCAAGGTCGATGGAATGCAAGAATGATGGCCGACTATTGCTTGTCTTTGCAAAGACATGATAATGACCCTACTAGTCATAAACGAAAGTCTCTCCAACGATCGTTTGACATGAAGCGCGAACGTTTCCATAAGAAAACAAGCAATTAGTTTCACCTTCATTGGACATACAATCGTAAGTCTTGCCTTAACTGGCTGGATGATTCAAAGTCTTGCCTTGATAGTCCAAGAGCTGGTGACGTTTTTCGTGAAGTGAGAGTATAAGTCCAAGTTTTTCACTTATATGTCTGGGAAATGGCCCCTCTTTCGAAACCCGTAAATGCCAGACGCCCTGCCTGGGGCGTTTGGACACCTGAGCCAGGTGAAAAAATCGGATATTTGCAGTGATAGTATAAGAGCCAATTTTCTTCTAGTATCGATTATTGATGCCCCAAGTTTATTATTATTCAATCGCCAGACCTATAGCTTGGGGATAACATACTGCCAGACTCGATAATTATCAATAAAAAAAGTTGGATTTTGCAGTGAGAGTATAAGGTCTGAAGTTTTCAATAACATAAAGAATAGTATTAACAGGTAGCATTCGTAAAACGACAGACCGAAATTCCGGGGAGAACACCTTGAAAATTAAGTTTGAAAATGAATAATTTTCCTCGAAAGTATGGGCCAGAGCGGGGACCGAGGGACGTGGCCGGCAGTCGAAGTAGCCGTTATCCCCTCCATTCAGCCTTTTGCCCTGACGCTGCTACTCCCTTGTCCCTCGGTCCCCGCTCCGACCCACACTCTGGAGGAAAATTATTCATTTTGAAACTTAATTTTCAAGGTGTTCTCCCTGGAATTTCGGTCTGTCGTTTTACGAATGCTACCTGTGAATACTATTCTTTATGTTATTGAAAACGCCAGACCTTATACTCTCACTGCAAAATCCAAGTTTTTTTATTGATAATTATCGAGTCTGGCAGTATGTTATCCCCAAGCTATCGGTCTGGCAATTGAATAATAATAAACTTGGGGCATCAATAATCGATACTAGAAGAAAATTGGCTCTTACACTATCACTGCAAATTTCCGATTTTTCCACCTGGCTCAGGTGTCCAAACGCCCCAGGCAGGGCGTCTGGCATTTACGGGTTTCGAAAGAAAGGCCATTTCCCAGACATATTAGCGAAAAACTAGGACTTATACTCTCACTTCACGAAAAACGTCACCAGCTCTTGGACTATGACTGGCTGGGCGATACAAAGTCTTGCCTTTATTAGCTGGACAATTCAAATTCTTTCCTTGATTGGCTGGGCAATCTAAAGTCTTGCCTTAATTGGCTGGAAAGTATTAAGTACTTCCTTGCTTAGCTGGACAATCCCAAGTCAGGCCTTAAGTGGCTGGAAAATATTAACTGTTTTCCATATTCGCTCTTCTAGGAGTTATAACAAAAAACTGAGCCAATCAAAAAGGAACCCCCGAAAACCCCTCAGATAACATTTTCAAGTGACAATGGCATACCATCTCGGCGTTAATGGGTCAATACGCTAAATTGAAAAATTTCATTTCAAGGTTAGCCCACTTGTAGTGTGGAATTCAATTATTTCACGAAATGTAAACGACTAAATTCGCTCCTCCCAGGGTTAAGTGGGTTAGCCTGCTTATGATTTGGTAGGGGTGATTTCTGGGTTTAGGTGGATTAGCAGGTAGGTGGGTTAACTCACTTGTGGCATGGAACTTCATTATTCCAAGAAAAATATGCGACTAAACTTATTGTTCCCAGAGTCAGGTGAGTTAGCATGCTCGTGGCTTGTTAGGGGTGGTTTATACCCCTAGGAAGCGGCTTCCGTAGAAATGAAAAAACACGGGTTCCATATTTTTTATTGTTTCATCAATGTGCAAAGTTTGGTTCCAAACGACTGTACACTTTTTTGTTGGTATTTTGTGCGGGATCCTTTGTTCTTTTTTAAAGCTCTAAATTGTGACCGCCATATTGGATCTTCTAGGGGTTATAACAAAAAAGTGACACCGGCAATAGAAAGGGCACCCTCGAAAACCCCTGAGATAATATTTTGAAGAAAAAATATCGTACCGTCAGCAATAGAGAATGCGTTGTATAAGTCTGAACACCTCAGCGTTAATGGGTTAAAACGCTAAAATAAAAAATTTCAAATTACAATATTTTGGTGAAAAATGAAGATATCCCAATAAATCCAAGTAGATTTGAAAGGGGGAGATTAGTACTTTCAAATTCCATATTAGCTTTTGTGGTAGACATTTTTCTTGTTCCGTTACATAACCTCAAAAACAGCTAAAAAAACGCGTTTTTTGCACTTTTAGGTTAGGATATCTTGAAAACCTGACGTACAGGAGCAATTTTGAGTTCGGATTCGGATTCAGCGCATCAAAATCCTTCGGAAATGTTTGGTCTGCTTTCTGGCTTTTGACTTTTGTCAAATATATATATATATAAGGCGATACTTTTCCCACTGGAAAAACTTGTTTGATGAGAAGGTAGTTTAAAACTATTTTTAAACCGAGAAAAAGTGTATGAAGGCGGTCATTTTGATGATTTTGTGAGTTTGAAAAACTAAGGGTTGCTTTAAATATCTTTTCCGGTGATACTTGTCCCACTAAAGAAACTTGTTTTATGACAAAGTAATTTAACACTATGTTTCATTCGAGAAAAAAGTGTTTAAAGGCGGTCATTCTACATATTGTGTGTTGGCCCTATCTGCAATAACATTTGAGGGTGTTTTACCCTTAAAAAAAATGTTACCGTTAGATTTTTTTGTATAATACTCACTTTTATGACTTCCTGAACTAATTTGGCTATGCAAAATGGAGTGTAACACGGGGGTTACTTGGCGGTATGGGCGACGAGGACCACAGCCGAGCCCGTCCGGGAACCCACGACGGGTCCCGAACGTGTGGCCGACGGCGGGACTCGCCGCTCGTGCCGCCAGTCTCTTACTCAGTGTCAGGGGGTGAACTCGATTCGGGAAACCACGATTATTTCTCTGTGAAACGCTATTCTTCAATCATTTATCCTCCGTTGTGAAACGCGATTCTTCAATCAGTTATCATCCGTTGTGAAACGCTATTCTTCAATCCATTATCATCCTTTGTGGAACGCTATCCTTCAATCCTTCCGTCAAGGATACGACAGCCACGCATTGTAAGTTAAATAAATGTCTTTACTTATTAAACCTTGTCTAATCTAATGTGTCTTACCCTCTTCTCGGCTTCCTAATCTCCCAATTTCCCTCCTCGGTCTTACCCCGTAACACCTGGCGCCCAACCCAAAATCCCACACTTTTTTCCCCTTATCAAAATTTAAACCCGCCGAGAAAAGAGATACGAAAATTACAGTAAATACTAAATTTGACTCTTACTCTTGAACTTGACTCTCTCTTGCATGCCATTGATCTTTAATACCTTGCCAGATTTACAATTAAGGAATTGTGATTTCATATACTAAAACGATTTATATATTTGTGCCAATTATCTGATATATA
>CAKNXH010063458.1:0-13780 GCA_932178445.1 Andricus quercusramuli | reverse complement strand
AAAATATGTTGGTGTTTATGCTTTTTTGCTCCCGGGGGGGGGGGGGGCTACGAAACCCTAAAAACAAAACTTCATTCATTAAAACATTTGTTCAAGTTGAATGTAAAATTATTTCAAGAAGATACCAACACCAGTGTTTAAAGTTACCTTTGCCAGTGTCTAAAGTACCTCATCTCGAATGTGCGCATGCGCAGCTTTTTCACCAGTGTCTAAAGTAAGCCATCTTCAAACTGCGCATGCGCGAAAATTGTTTCGCGCACAGTCTGCTCAAATAAGGTCCTTTAGGCACCATCTACATGCATGCAAACGTCAACTTTAGAGGTGGGTGTTGCAAAAAGTAAATTTTTATAAGATGTAACAACAATTCTTTCCAAAAATGAAGCCCATAAGGTAAAAAATTTTATCAATTATAATTTCCAACCTAACAATTAATTTAAAAAGTTTTTTTTTTCATTTTTCTTAATATTTTTTTAACTATTTAAATGATATTGAGTATAATTAATTAATTTTACATATATTTATACAGATGAGGAATAGAATTTTCTGATTAAAAATGTGATGAATTTTAAAAATGGAAACGGAACTTCAAAGTCCTGATGAGGAAAACGTTATAGTTTTCGAAACGTCGACAAAAATAAAGAAATTTTAACAACGAATTTCTACTGATTGGTCTAAAGTGTGTCATTTCTACCATCTAAATATTATTTCTCATTAAGGGTGTTCCCAGCTAACCTTTTACCATCCTGAAAGATTCCTGAATGATCACATGTTATCAGAGGAATTGTTACTTGTATGTCAGTCTCCTAGCAGGTAACGGCATAATCGCCGTAGTTTACTACAGTTTACTAGAGAGGCTTGTTTGCAACCGTTCCCTGTCAGACTAGTAACATGGTGGTAACAGCCGGCAGCGATCTTACTGGACGAAAAACTTCGTGCGCATGCGCAAGTCATAGGCATTCATTGGCTCTGTGAGTTCCCGCACAATTTAAAAGTGCAAACGTAAATAGCTTTTACCTTGATTTTGGAAAATTTTGTTTATATTTTTGCTTGTAGCGCATACGTTTCTTAAACTATAATTACGATGAAATTATCAAAATTACACATAAAAATTACTACAAGCATTGTATGACTAATCAATTTTGAAGGATTTAAGGGGAGAATTTTTTTAATACTAAATAGTCAAGAAAACAACAAAATATTGCAAAAAACTTAATTTTTATTTCATAAAATTAACTTTTAAGAAATTTCACGTCAAACCATCTAAAGAATGTTATTTATTATTAGTAATTTCTATTAAGCGTTGATGATTTTAATATTATTACGATGAAGCTTTTTAAGTATTTAAAATCAGACGCAGTTTTAAAGAAATATTTTTTGAAAAGATTCAAAAACTTGTTGTATTTTTTAAAAACACAATTTGAAACTAAATTAGAAAAAAATCTATTTTCAATTAAAAAATTTTTTTTATGGATAGCTTACAATGTGCTCTAAAAGTCCCTTGCATATAAAAATGGGATCTCCCTTACTTTTCGAGAAATAATTAAAAACGTAGAGCTCAGACTCACGGGTGTTGGGCACGTCATGTCATGACGTACATTCTTAAATATTTGTCGAAAACTAATTAATTAACATGGGGTTTTAAATGGGAAAAGCTCGATTTTCAAAAAAACGGAAAAAAGAAGTACTTGTTATATATTTTTTGTCAATTAAAGTATTGTCACCTCTTGAGGAGTATTTAAGGAATAATTTCCACCCAATAGCTTTCAATTTTGACACACCTGAACCCCTTAAATTGTGCCCGGAAAATGCCCCAAAAAATGCAAAATAGCAGTTTTCTATCAAATTCAGGCTAAAGCCGGTATTTAAAAAAAAATTTCAACATGAATTATTTTTAATCGATAAGTGACGAATTTTAAATAATATTTTAAATAATTTTAAATTGTTTAAAGATTAGTATTTGTTTAAACAATTTTTTTCCCTCTGTAAATCGTGAAAAGTTATTATCTTTCGGAATAAATCGTACAAAGTTGATGAATGTCAAGAGTAGTAGTTCTTGTTTAACCTATTTGATAATTATTTAGACAATTTTCATTTATTTAAACAATTTTTTCTCCCTAAAACTGTAAAAAGTTATTATTTGCTGAAAATAATGACACGATTAAAGAATGTTGAAAGCAATACATTTTTGAAGGATGTTTGGTAAATATTTAAACAATTTTGACTTGTCTAAACAATTTTTTTCCCCTGTAAAGCGTGAAAAATTATTACTTTCTGGAATTAATGACACAATTAAAGCAATTTAAGAGTAATATTTTTTTTCTACAGAATATTTAGCAATTTTTTTAATAATTTTTATTTGTTTAAAAAATTTTTTCTCTGCAAATCGAGAACATTTATTCTTTTCAGCAATTAATGACACAATTAACGAATTTGAGGAATAATATTTCTTTGCTTAAGATACTTTGAAATTATTTAAACAATTAATAATCATTAATATAAACCATTTTTGCAGTCTGTTATGAGTAGTTATTTTTCAGATCATATATTCGTTAAACTGAATAATTTTTCAAATGAATTTCGGGTAATAAGCATCAACAAACATTTTCAAACAAACAAAAATTGCTTCAAAAAATAAAAATTATTTAAAAAATTGCTAAATACTCTATAGAAAAAAAATATTACTCTTAAATTGCTTTAATTGTGTCATTAATTCCAGGAAGTAATAATTTTTCACGCTTTACAAGGGGAAAAATTGTTTAAGCAAATCAAGATTGTTTAAATAATTACCAAACATCCTTCAAAAATGTATTGCTTTCAAAATTCTTTAATTGTGTCATTATGTCCCTTTCCAACATTTTTGCAAAAGTATTCATAATTATAATTCCGAAACGATGTATATTTTGAGGTTAAGCTGTCATTGCCCGTTGCGTTTCCAAACATCACTTTGTTACAAGCATGTGATTACAATGGCGGGATAATGTTACCTGCTTCGCTTGTAATTTGTTACTACTTTGAGTGGGAAATATATTGTCACTGGGTGACCAGCAGGGAAGTCACCAGTGACTGGTTTTCTGAATCTTGTTACAATTATGTGACTATTCGGACTAGTAACTGTGTTAGCTGGGTTGCTTAACTCCGACTTGGAATTTTTTTTTATAGGCACGACACTGACTCCATATATATTTTTTCGCAAGTATTTTAGAGCGAAAGAAAGAAACCTTGTCAAATATCCGGGGTTTTGCGAGATCCTCGGATCAACGAAATGTATAGGAATGAAGCCTTTTGCTGAGGGAATAACTATTTTCGCGGAAATGATTAATTTTTCGGAAGGGAGAAATCTGCGGATAGCAGAAGACAGCATTTGAACGGCGAGAACCGTTCGCAAATTTATTTTTTTACTCACAATTCTGACATCACAGAAGTATTTTCAGAGGCTAACTGATATTCGAAGACCCAAATGTTGGTGATGGCGAACCTAAATTTCGCGAAATAAATCGCGAAATGGAGAAAAATGTAGAACAAAATTGAGATGTCCTGTATGTGAGGACCATGGATACTAATGGGCCCAGGTGGGGAACCATACATAATAATTTTGTGAGGCTCCTCACTTGGGGTGATCGCTAGAGAGATTGATCAGCAACCTGAGTCGGAGCAGTGTTGCGGAGTGAACGTGTAATTTATATAAATAACACGAGAACTCCAGATCAATCTAAAACATCTATACATAACACCTACATGCCCATCCACCCTATACCCATATACCGATCAACCTCATACCTATATACCTATTTCACTACTTTCCAACCGAACAAGTCACGCCTACCCCGGAAGGGAAAAGGCTTAATGGTATAATAATAATAAGACTCTATAGGTAAGCAGCAAAGCAAACTCGCCAACAGACCGGCTTTCAAAGTCGCGCTCCGTATCTTCAATGCTCTGAAGTCCGCACCACACATTGCCACTCGCGAAATCGTGGCGCAAATATTTAAAAAGTTTTTGAAGACAGCAACTGCAAATGCACCAATTTTATAGATAAATCAATTTATGAGTGCAAGTAAATTTGTAAATTTACCCAGTTTCAAATTATAACTTTGAAATTATGATTTGGAAATTTTTAAATTATAAATTATAAATTTATCAAGTTATCCAGCAATAAATTCCGAAACCATCAAATTCGATTTCTGGAATTTCGAAATTAGGCCCTCTGCAAATTTATTTATAAATTCCAAGTTTATCAAGTGGTCCAACTATAAACTAATAATATGAAGAAGCTTATAACGGGGGACACGGATTGTGGTCATCTTTTGTGAGCGAAGAGGGCCTCATTTGAGATAAAAAAATCTGCCCGCTTGGCGGGCACATTCTCATCGCACGCTTCGCGCGCGGCTCGCAAGTTTGAGCGCGCCTAGGGCGCGCACCTGTTGGATCTCGCGCTTCGCACTCGATAATGTATTCACCTCTCTCTACGCGCTCGGACGCATTTGTCTGACAATTTAAGCTCAGTTCCTCTAGGTTTTCCCACTTCGTGTGCTCGTTATTGCGCGCTTCGTGGGCCATTAGTAAGTTTCATCTTTATGGCCTGATTTTCGTTTAATCATGTCAGTTTTACATAAAAAGAAGAACTAATTTACTTAAGGTTCTACCGACCTTAAGGAACACATTCTCATCAAGACACTCGCGCTTCGCGCTCGATGTTACGTTTAAAAATTATGTAAACCTCGCGCTCCACGCTCATTTCTGTTGATCGTATAGTAGAAACTCAAAACTTTGAGCGCGCTCGCGGCACGAAATTTGGTCGTTGCGCTTCGCAACGACCATATGTTACGTTCTATGTCCTTAGATAAAAATGACTAAATTTGTATTTTATTCGAAATGAGGAAGGAAATTCCTTTACTTCAGCGTATATTTTTCGTATCTTTCTAATAAATCCTACTATCGGAATGATTTTTTCCAACTATCTGAAAAGGGGAGAAAAAAAGTATCTAAGTCATTTTTGGAACATATATATGATAAATTTTTAAATGATTATTGAAAAATGGACATTGCAATTTTGTTTGGTTCTCTTTCTTCTTTATTCCCGCCCTAAGTTTATTTTGGAGACTAAAAGGTTATGATCAGTATTGCATTCAGAGTCCATCATGACTCTTGTATCTTTTACTAGTTCTCTTAGCCTTTCATCCGTAATAACGAAGTCAATTATACTGTGGATATTTTCTTTTTGCCAGGTAGACATGCGGATCATTTTATGTCTAAACCAAGCATTTGTAATAAATATGCCCTTTTCTAAGAACAAGCTGACTAATTTTTCCCTGTTACAATTTTGTCTTCTTGGATCCCCAGAATGACTTAGCACTCTTTCTGTATCTGTACCCTGACGTTGGACACCGACCCATCCGTTTACATCTCCTAGCTAGCAGAATGATTCTTTCACCTTGATCTCAAGAACTTATTGTATCATTTAAAGTGTCCCAGAAGGCGTCTTTGACATCGCTTGATCCTTAATCTTTGAGATGCTGTCTAGCTTCTTGATTCATAATCAAATCGACTACAATGTGACTCGCTATCTGCTCCTGACCATATTGCAAAACCGGCTTTCAAGACCCTGTTTTCTATGTTTCCACTTTCGCAACCCTTTTTCTTTATCTCTGATACACATAGAATATCTAGTTTTTTTATGTGCGTAGTTTCTCGTAATACTCTTACCTTAAGATTACGGGGAGGTGGGGGGGGGGGGCAAGGAATGGAAACCGAGAGAGTCGCAATTGTTTGATGTTTAATGCTGAGAAGGTCACCAACCTTCAGCAGCGTTGAATTAGATAGAAAGTTCCTATTTTCCGATCTGCCAGTTCCCGACCTACCTCTAGGTAAGGAACCAAAGAGCCTTTTTTTTCTTTGTTTGAATTTGTCTTATCTTGCATAGTTTGATCGTCAGATTAAAATTTTTTGATTTTTTATTATTTTTCGTGCAATAAACATGTGAATTTTCGATTTTTCAAGAAAATTCAGAAAGTCGTTATGATACTCTTGAAGAACGTGCAAAAAGAAACATTTCTCTCTTCTTGACATTTTTTAGTATCGTGCGTTGTTTGGCTGAAAATGTTAATTTTCGTTTCTTGTTTTGGATTTTGAAAATGCTGTAACTCTGTAAATTTTCAATTTATCGAAAAATGTCAATCAAAATAAATTGTTTGAATTTTTGAGAACTATGGATAGCCGTCCATAGAATTCCTTAATGTTGAGAAAAATGGTCTAAAATTTTTGAAAATGCTCTCACCTTTTGAATTTTCATCCGAAATAGCTGGTTAACAAACTCGATCTTTCTTTTTGGACCCTGAAACTGTGTGAAAAAGCAGAATCCAATCCGATCAGTCTTTCAAAAGTTATCCGGTATACAGACGACGACGACAACGACAGACAGACAGACACCGACGTAAAAACCGTTTTTTCTGACTCAGGGGGTCTCAAAACGTCGACAATTAATGAAATTCACAAAAGTTATTTTTCACATAAAATCAATACCTTCTCATTATGATGAGAATGTAATAATTCATTATTTTTTGTGCGATCAAAATTTGAATTTTCGATTTTTTCAAGGAAATTCGAAAAGTTGTCATGATATTCTTGTAGGGCTTTCAAAATGTAACGTTTTTCGTCTCTTGACTTTTTTTAATATTGTGTTTTTTTCGCTCAAAATGTAAATTTTCGTTTTTTTGGGGGGATTTTGAAAATGCCATAACTCTGACAATTTTCATTTTATCGAAAAAAGTTGTAGAGATAAATTGTTTGAATTTCTGAGTACTATGGATAACCATCCGTAAAATTCCTAAATTTGGAAAAAAATGGTCTAAAAATTTTTGAAAATGTATTAACTTTTTGAGTTTTCATCGAAAATAGCTGGTTAATGAACTCGATCTCCCTTTTTGGTCCAACAAACTGTGTGCCAAAGCACAATCCAATCCGATTAGTCTTTCGAAAGTTATCCGATATACAGACGACGACGACAACGACGACAACGACGAAAACGACGACAACGACAGACAATACCTTCTCATTATGATGAGAATGTAAAAAGCTGAAACAGTTTACTAAGATGGAAAGCGGTTTACGAGAAAAAAGGGTTACAAGAAATCCGCGCAATATAACTATCGGTTTGAATTATAAGACTACTGAGTAAGGAGCGGCGGGGTAATGGTCTAGGTTCAAGGCTACAGAATCTGCCGTCACGCATTCGCGTCCTCGTACTCTCGTCAATTTTTTTTTTGTTTCTAATTTCTTTTAATACATTACCGTGAATATGCATAAATATTATAAAAGTATTATTAAATATTAATATTTTTTGAATTGGGTGGAGCAACAAAAATCTTTTTTGTGATAAGCTTTTGGAGGGCGGGGGTGCTAAAAAATGCCCTTTACCCCCCAATAAATCATCAATAAAATGAAGAACATGAATAACTAGCTGTGAATTCGATATCGAGTGTTTCCACTTTGTTTGTATTTATAATTATATGGTGCTCATTTCACGAGCACTTGGCTTCCCGTCAGCAAATGTATTTGCTTCCTCATAGAGGAAGCATTAGTTATTTTTGTCAATAATAGACAAACCAAAGTCTTCATTTTGCTCAATTTAAAAATAGAAATTTACCAAAAATGAAAAATTACAAAATAATACAAAAAATGTTTTAAATACAAAAACAAATCAGACAAATTAAATCTTGCGTTCGAAATAATAATTTTTTGAGCTGGAAAAGGGAAAGGAAAAGTTCTGACGCACGCTATCACTTTCCCAGCTTTATGATTTCTTCACAAAAATTGTCATAATATTACTCTATTCGAAAATTTATGATCAAAAAGTCTTTTCTATTCATGCATCAACTTTAAATTATGTCGATGAAAAAAGTTTTTCTGTTTGAAACTGATGATTCAGATATTATAAATGAGCAGAACTTCCCTAATCTTTAATAAAGTGTATTATTATTATTATAGATCAATCGATTTGCCTCGAATCAAAAGATTTTTTCCGTTTTTGCATCAACTTTGAATTATGTTACTGAAAAAAGTTTTACTATAAAAAAACGATTTTCAAAATATATAAATAACCATAACTTCCCTACTTTTGGATAAAATGCGTTATTCTTATAGGTCGATCGATTCGTTTCGAACCAAGGAATCTTTTATATTGTTGCATCAACTCTGAATTATGCTAATGAAAAAAGTTTTACTATAAAAAACCGATTTTCAAAATATATAAATTACCATTAACTTCCCTACAATTTGATAAAATGCATTAATATTATTGGTCAATCGAGGACTTCCGGTTGGTTGGGTGATCGTTGAACACGCGTCGTGCGATCGAGGAGCGAAAATCCATAAGTTGCGGTGTTTTATTGAAGGGTGCGAGTCTGTGCGGGATTGAATTGGATAGATCGGGCAAAGAGTTACAGGTGATAGTGTTATCGGTGTTTTTTGTGCCAATGTAGAGGAAATATACTGAAGTAAAGTGCTTTTGCAAAAAGTGAGGTTATGGCGAATGAAACAGGAAACTCCGAAATAGACACAACGGATGATGGGGTGGTGGCAGCACCTGGCGGTAATGGAATCGAACTAAAAACTGAACAGCTGACTGCAGCAGCGCCATTACAAAAAAGGGGACCAGGAAGGCCCGCTGGTAAAAGAAACTGTTTAAAGAACAATAAAGGCGACAGGAAATTAACGGACTTTGTAGTGCAAAATGAAAAAGGGTCAGTGTGGGGAGGGTTGAAGAAAGAAACGTTTAGATTAAGGGAAAAACTATCGCGCTCTCCGATCAGAACTGGAGAGAGTGAAACTGAGAATAGGAGAACAGAGGAAAGTATGAGTGAACACAAGAACCTAAGTGAAGACGCTGTCAATGATAAACACACTCATAAAAACTACAACATAAATTCAAGCTCATTGGATGAAACAAGTTCGAATGATAGTCTGTCGGGGAAGGAAATAGAGATTGGAGGAATTCTCGACTCTCGGTGGGAAGAGAAATTAGATAGAAAATTCAGAGAACTTAAAGAATGGATGTTACAGAGAGAGCAAGTGGAAAAAGAACAAATTATAAGACAGGAAGCGATGAACACCGCTCTGGCTAGAGCAAGGGAAAGGGAATTGGAGTTGATAAAGGAAATTAAAAATTTGAAGGAGGCATTAAGAGACACAAGAAAAGAGGTGTTAGAATTAAAAAAGGAAAGTGGAAATAACTACACGAATGAGAAGGGTAAATATTGCGAGGAGAAGAGAACAGAAAACACTAGTGGACCAAATGAGATCGAACACCAGGAAGTAATTGAAGAAAGTGAGGATTTGGTGAATTCAACGGAAGAGCTTGATCAACGAGACAAGCCGGAGTGGTTGAAGGTTAGTGAAATAGAATGGGAGATGAAAGAAAGACAAGTTAGAAAAAAACTGGATGATAGTGAGAGGATTCAGGCCATCGGGAGGAAGAACCATGGAATGGGAAATACAGGATGTACTGTGGAGATTAACGGGTGAGAAAGTTCAAATTAGTAAATCTAGAGTGATAGGAGGAGGAATAATAATTAAAATGGTATCATGGGAAGCAAAAAGGAAATTAATGGCGAAAAAAACCAGACTGAAAGGAACTATGATCCGAATAGAAGATGATCTCACACCGAGAGAGAAGGAGGTGCAAAATTGGATAGACAAAGAAGTGGGAAGAGAGCAAGAAAAGGGCAAAAGGGTTAGCAGAAGCTACATGAGATGGACAGTAGGTGACACTGAATTCTTTTGGAACGAGAAAGGAAGAGCGGTTGATAAGAAGGGGTTTCGTGGAAGAAACTAACGAAATAATTAAAGGATTAACATGGAACATCGCAGGAGGGATCAACTTGTTTGAAGCAGCAGAATATTGGAGAAACTATGAAATAGTATTTTTCCAAGAAACATGGATAGAAGAGAACTACATGCAAGAGTTTATAAAAAAGCTTGATGAGAGCTACTTGTGGTATGGAAAGGCGGCGACAAGAGAGAAGAAGAAAGGCAGGGCAAAAGGAGGGCATATAATAGGAGTGAAGAAGAATGTGTGCAAGCAAATCAGCGTGGAAGAATGGGACTAGGGTTTAATCTTTAAATCAAATAACTTGAAAAGTAGAGGTAAGGTTATTAATATAGTTTCAATGTACAATAACGTCGGGATGCTTAATGTAAAAAGAGATATCAGAAATATTGTAATGCAAGCTGAAAGTAGGGGGGACGAATTAATATTTGTGGGAGATTGGAATGCAAGAGTGGGAGAGGAACAAGGAAGTGTGGATTGTGATGGAGAGGAAATAACAAGAGGATATTTTAAAGATAGAAAATCAGAGGATAAAATTGTAAATGCAGAGGGAAAGAAATTGCTAGAGTTCTGTGAGGAAGGGGGATTAAGAATATTAAATGGAAGAATTAAAGGTGACGAAAAAGGAAATTGGACCCATATCTGTAAAGGCGGGGGCTCGGTTTTGGATTATATTATAGTAAAAGAGACTGAAAATGAATGTCCCATCACAGAGATCAAAACTGAAGCACGGATAGAGTCGGATCACTTCCCAGTTGAATTTAGCTTAGAAATAGACAAAATCAAAGATAAACAACGAAACAAAAATTATAGGAAAGTTCAAAATATACCAAAGAGATTAAAATGGGATAGTGCAAAGGCAGAGGAATATGAAAAAGAAATGGAAAAATGCTGGGAATCAACAGAGGGAGGTCTAAAGAATTTGGAGTGGGAAGATAGATGGGAAAAGCTTAATGAATGTATATGGAAAGTGGCAGAAAAACTAGGGTTAATAATGAAGGTAGGAGGGAATGGGGAGTGTAGGGTAAATAATAATAAAAAGGATTGGTTTGATAGAGAATGTAAACAGCAGAGGGCTAAGGTGTGGAATAAACTTAAAGGCTTCATAAAAACCAAAGGTGAGAACGAAAAGAAAGATTTAACAGACGAAAAAAAGAAACTTAAAGAAATGTATGAGAAGAAGAAAAGAGGGAAAAATGGAAAAAGGTAGAGGAAAGCAGGAATATGGGGTGTTTTTGGAAAGCGCTAGGAAATTTTAGGAAAAAGAGAAGGAAAAGATCGAAAAGAATAGGGGGTGACAGATGGATCAAACACTTTAAAAGTTTGTTAGGCGAGATAAACCGCGATAAGCCAGATTCGAACAAAGAAAGAGAAAAGGCTCTAGAAACGGTACACAGAGAAAGCAAAACAGCAGAAAAAGAGTCTACAGAGGGAGGGGAGGGTGCACATTTAAACATAGAGGAACAAGATATTTTAAATAGAGATATCGCATTCGAGGAAATGGCAAAAACCATAAAGAAAATGAAAATTGGAAAAGCAGCAGGGGAGGATGGAATTAAAGTTGAATTCATAAAGGGATTACCAAAATTATGGATAGAAGAAATGCACCGAATATTAAATGGATTTTGGATAACGGGTAGACTAGGAAGAGGTTGGGAAAAAGCCGGAATAGTTCCTATCTTTAAGGGGGGAGACGAAAATGAAACGGGAAATTACAGAGGTGTCTCCCTGCTGGACACAGGCTATAAAATATTAGCGGGGATTTTAGATGAGAGAATAAGAGAGTGGATGGAAAAAAAGAGACTGTACAAAGAAAGTCGGGCGGGATTCAGAAAAAGAAGGTCGACAAGAGATCATATATTTGTGTTGAATTCGCTTATTAATAATAAACTAAAGAAGGAAGGGGGCAAATTATATGTGGCTTTTGTCGACCTGAAAAAAGCATTCGATACAGTAGATAGGGATTTGTTATTTGTGAAACTACAAAGATTAGGGATACAAGGAAGGATGTTTGATATGCTGAAAGCAATATACAGGAAAACAACTAATGAAGTGATAACAGAAGAAGGGGCTACAAATCCTTTCGAAACGAAAGGAGGACTACGACAAGGATGCCCCTTGAGTGCTACACTATTCAATATATTAATTGACGACATTGAGGATGGATGGGAGAGAAAGAATGAAGGGGGCACAGTGATAGGGAAAAAGGAGGTATTTGCACTCAAATTTGCAGATGACTTAGCTTTAGTTGCAGATTATCCAGAGGGACTAGCTGAAATGTTAAAAACGCTTGAAGGATATGTAAGGGAGAATGGACTAGAAATTAATGTTGCAAAATCAAAAGTCATGGTATTCAGAAAGGGTGGGCGAAAGAAAAAAGAGGAGGAATGGAGAATATACGGAGAGATAGTCGAAATTGTTGATAAATATAAATATTTAGGTTACTGGTTTTCATCAGGGGGGACTCATAGAAAGCATGTAAAGGCAATGGCGGGCAAGTTGCAAAAAGCGGCAAATGCGGCTTGGGGAGTGATGAAGAGAGCACGGATAGGAGAGTTAGGAAGACGGCTATACATAATGGATTTGTTAGCGAAATCAGGAGGATTATATGGAGTAGAGATATGGGGATGGGAACGGTGGGTGGAAATGGAAATGGCACAAGGGAAATTTGTAAAGATGGCCATGGGACTCGATAGGAACACTCCATATTATATCTGGAAAATGGAAGCGGGAAGGAATAGCATTGAAGTTGAGGCCAGGAATAGGGCTAATAAATATCTTTTGGACATACTAGACATGGAAGAAGATAGGTTACCGAAAATTTGTTTAAAGGAAGAGTTAAGAGGTCTGGAAAATGGAAATCCTTCTAGTTATGGTATGAAAGTAAGAGAAGCTTTAAGGGAAGTAGGAGACGGTGAAACGCTAGATTGGATGTGTAAAGGGATCAGAAGAGCGGAGATAGGAAAAAATTTGGAAAGGGGAATAGTAACAAAGAAAGATCAAGAAATTCAGAGTAACTGGAGCAGGATAGAAAAATCTAAGTATTGCGAATTCTATGGAGCGGTGAAGAATAATTTAGGCAGGGAAAAGTATTGGGATGATAAGAAAATAGAATACAGAGACAAGGAACAATGGGCTAGGTTGCGGTGCGGAAATGTGGGGAGGGCGGGAAACAAAGGTTTGAAAGATGTAAGCTGTAGATTATGTGGGGAAGATAAGGAGAACTTAGAGCACATAGTAATTTGCAGGGTAGCAAAAGAACTGATAGATAAGAGCTGGGTAGAAAAGTTAGAGGAGTGGATGAATAACAGCTGTGGAAGTGAATTAACGAACAAAATTCGCTTAGCATTAGCAGCGAAACCGAGCCGCAGCCTTTGCAGATATGCAAGGGAATTCGAAACAGTTGCTAGGGAGTCAGAAAAGAAAAGAAGAGAGGAGGACGATCCGAGAAACCAAATGTAAAATAGGTTAATGATGCGTAATTCCATATGTGTAATGTGAAATACTCTATACAAAGTAAATATAAGAATATTCGTCTGTTATTATTATTATTATTATTATTATTATTATTATTATTATTGTACCAGAGTTTAAGTATCATGTAATTGAAATGGGGCACTGTATATTATATACGAATGTAAAAACCCGAGATGGGTATACATGGAGAATAAATTGAATTGAAAATATTGGTCAATCGATTCGTTTTGAACCAAGGAATCTTTTATATTCTTGCATCAACTCTGAATTGTGCTAGTGAAAAAATTTTTACTATAAAAAACCGATTTTTAAAATATATAAATTACCATAACTTCCCTACTCTTCAATAAACTGTATTGATGTTATAGGTCAATCGATTCGTCCCAAACCAAGGAATCTTTTACATTCTTGCATCAACTTTGAATTATGCTAATGAAAAAAGTTTTACTATAAAAAACCGTATTTTAAAATATTATGCAT
>CAKNXH010063457.1:0-11650 GCA_932178445.1 Andricus quercusramuli | reverse complement strand
GAATGGTGTTAAGGGTAAGAATGGAAAGACCGAGATCTCTTCAAGATACCATTATGGCTGCTAGGTCGGCTGAATGGGAGGTTAAATACGCGAAGGATCTTCTTAAAAATAGAGAAAATGACAAGGGTGAAAAAATTGAAGGGGTAACATCGGATAGAGGGAAGTCATACCAAGGCAATAGATTTAGGCCATACAGAGGGAATGCAAGGGCATATGCAGTAGGGATCGGGAGAGAAAATACTAATGATGGGTTGAAAATGAGTACGCAAGGATATTACGGAGGTAAGACCTAGGAGGGAGATTAGGATTTGGATTACCGAGAAAAGGGTAGAACACAATAAATCGGAGACCCAGTTGAAAGAACAGTAAGACATTTATTGCCACTTACAAGTTGAAGATCGCCATTCCGTGGCGAAGAACGGGTGATCTTGAGATTGTCCGCGTGGACGACAGGGTGGTCCTAAAAAGGGCCGTTGATTTCAAGATGGAGATTCTTCCTCGTAGAGGTTCCGGTAGTAGGTCAAGAACGTTGGCGTCACAGAGGACGATAGTCGAAGAGCGATGTGGAAGAGTACTAGCCATAAGCACAAGGGGAAAACCGGCGCGTTAGCCGAAAAACGAGAGAGCAGTCGACGTTGAGTCGAGCGAACACAGACTGAGGAACCGCTGTGCTGTTCCTCGGGACTTCGAGTCCCCTCGGGGGATTCCGTTCCGACTTGTGCGCGGTCCAGCAACCCTTTCGTTCAGGGTCGTACTGAGTCCCGCATTATGGTAACAGTTATGTTACACCCCCCCTCCCCCGCGGGGGTTCGGGTGTATACCTTTAATTTCCGTAATGTGTTTGTGCAAGTCTGATATAGTCCAAAAAAAAAGGCATTTAAACAAAACTTTGCAAATTTTCTGTTTTTCTCTTGAGGTTTGCTTTAATAATTTTGAATCTAAACAATCATCATGTTTCGGTTTCATTAGTATGGGTAAATTTGTCTGTTGCAGTCTGGGGTTGTGAAGTGTTTCTCAATTCAAATTGTTTTTCGTTGTCACAAAGGTTACATGGTATGTAAGTAAATTTCAGTATCAATCCTTCGCGAAACTGATGCTATAGTTCTTTACAATTGTCCTTAGTTTTGTGCTTTAGGTTCCTCTTCTCTCGTTGTTTCTTCGCTTCTGATCCTCCTCCATGGGTATCTTCTTTCTGAAACAAATATGAAAAGAAAACGAAAAAAAATCCGTCCGTGTAGTCGATTGTCGTGGAGATTCCTTGTTTATAGAGTCGATTGTCCTTTGAATTTATTTTTATTTGAGTTCAATTGTTGTTGTTTTATTTAGTTAATAATTATTTAAATTGTAAATCACATTGAAACTATGTAATTTAGTTTATTATCAAAAAGTCAGTCAATTTGTTTCCTGTTATAGCATTTTTAATTCTGCGTTCCACTGTTTGTACTTCTTTTCGAAGTTTTATTTTTCTTCTTGTATTGTCGTCTTTTTCTTTCTTCTTAGGGAAGACTGTTACTTCTGTTGTGTATTAGGAGTAATAATGCTGTTATCTGTCAAATTGTTTGTTAGAGTCGTTTTACCGTAGTTGTGTATAGTTTTTTGAGTTCGTTTGTGTTGCTAATGCCACTGATCCAGTGCCATTTTTGCCCTTGTTTAAGTCTAAATATTCTGACTTAAACTCATTAATATTTTTCACGCCTATGTACCATTATCTGTATTTACGTTTTCTAATTTAAAATCATTTATATTCCATTCTCCAATGCTCTTGCCTTTAAGGTTTTTCAATTCGTAAATAGTTGGAGAAATTTTCTTTTTAATAATAAATGGCCCTTCGTACTGGTCGTAAAGTTTACCTGCCTTTTTATCTGCTTTGTTAGACAGTTTGGTTACCCTTTTTAAAACCCTATCTCCTACTTTAAATTCTAACGGTCTTCTCCTTAAATTATAATTATTAGCCTGTCTTTTGTTTGCTTCATCTAAGTTTTTCTGGACTTCTTCTTTTATAATTTGTAATCTTCTTAATCTATCTGTCCATTTGTCCACACTTTGGAACTCTATTTCGCTATGCGGTTCCAAACTTTTTCTTAGGGACTGGAGTGGTTCCAGTTCACGACCTAAGTTTAAGAACGCAGGGGTAAATTGTGTTAAGGAATTTTTACTAGTATTAATAGCAAATTGTAGGTCATCTATGTGTTCGTCCCAGGTAGAGTGGTCGTTATCTAAATACGTTTTTATTATTTGTTTAATTGTCCTATTGTATCGCTCGGTTGGGTTTGCTTGGGGGTAGTATTTTGGCGTTTTCGTGTGCCTGATACAGAATTTTTCTGTCAAGTCTCTTAGAGTTTTATTTACAAATTCCGTGCCATTATCGGTGTGGAGAATCCTAGGTGTTCCCCAACGCGAAATGACACGTTTATGAAATTCTGATTCTATCGTTGTTCCGTTTGCTTTTTTAATTGGGATTATTTCGACCCATTTTGTGAATAGGTCTACAAACACTAAAATATATTGGTTTTTTCTCTTTTTAGAAATCGGCAATGGTCCCATGATATCGGCTGCTACCATGGTCCATGGTTCTTCGAGGATTCTCTTCCCCATTAATCCCACTTTATTTTGGTTACCCGGTTTTACTCTTTGACAAGTCTGGCAGTTTTTTACGTATTTGAGAACGTCCGAATATACCCCTGGCCAGAAGTAATGTTCGGAAATTCTCGCGTAAGTTTTCTCTGAGCCTAAATGTCCTGCCTGGGTTTCGTCGTGATTTTCCCGTAAAACCTGAGCTCTACGTTTTTTGGGTACGACTAATTTCCAGGGGTTTGAGTCTGGTAGTAAAGCAGATTTTAGTGGGTCAGTTCTGTAAAAATAGAGTTGTGAATCTCTGATTCGCCATTTTTCGTGTTCTTCCGGTCTTTTTTTAACTTGTCTCATTTTTGTTGAGTACCAGTCATCTGTTTTATCGTCTACGTCCGCTTTCGGGTTTTCAGTACTACATGCTAATGCGAACGCTATATTTTTTGCTGGTTCTCCTGATCTCGAGAGAGCATCAGGGACTAAATTTGAACTACCTTTACGATATATGACTTCGTAGTCATATTCTAGTAATTCTAATGCCCATCTAGCTAGTCGGCCAGTGGGATTTTTTAGGTTATGGAGCCACTTTAACGCTAAGTGGTCCGTGATTACTTTGAAGCTGTAACCTTCTAAATATGGCCTAAATTTTCGTATGGCCCAAACTACCGCTAGGCATTCTTTTTCAGATGCCGAGTAACGCGATTCCGCACCGTTTAGGCTTCTACTCGCGTAAGCGATTACGTAGTTTACACCGTTGATTGTTTGTGTAAGTACGGCTCCTAACCCTGTATTACTCGCGTCAGTTTCGAGTTGGAAGGGTTGCGTGAAATCTGGGCAGGTCAAAATTGGTGCTGAAGTTAAAAGATCTTTAATTTTTTGAAAAGCCTCATCTTGTTCTAATCCCCAATCCCATTTTTTATCTTTTTTCAGTAGTCTGTTCATCGGTTTTATTATTTCGGCAAAGTGTGGGATAAATTTCCTGTACCAACTTGCTATCCCTATTACGCGCTGTAATTGTTTAACGTTTTTAGGTTTAGGGAATTCTAGAATTGGTTGTATTTTTTCATCGTCTATTTGGAGTCCTCTGTCGTTAACTTTAAAACCTAAGTATTTGATTTCCGAGCAGCCGAACTCGCATTTGTCCGGGCTGATCGCTAAATTTGCATAATTGATTTTATCTAATACGATATTTAAATATTTTAAATGGTCTTCGAAATTTTGAGTCACAATCACTATGTCGTCTAAATAACAAAAAACGTTTGGCTTTAAATCTGGAGTAATAATTTTGTCCATCAGTCTCTGGAAAGTGGCTGGAGCATTGGTTAAACCAAATGGCATCCTTTTAAATTGGTACATGCCCTTTCCAGGGACTGTGAATGCTGTTATGGGTTTTGAATTTTCTTCCAAAGGTATTTGTAAATAAGCTAATTTTAAATCGATTTTTGAAATGAATTTTGCTGATCTTAATGTGTCCAGTATTTCTGTCATGAGTGGGATTGGGTAGAGGTCTTTTTTTGTAATATTGTTAACTTTTCTAAAATCTAAGCAGAATCTATAATCTTTCCCTGGTTTTTTGATCATGACTATAGGATTTGACCAATCTGAACAAGACGGTTCTATTATATCTTGTTCCAATAATTTATCCACTGTCTGATAAATTATTTCTTTGATTTTTGGGCTCACGTGATAGTATCGCTGTTTTATTGGATCGTGGCCCTGCACATCAATTTTATGTTTCGTCAAATGGGTTGCCCTATGTTCCTTTCCCTGGTGAATTTTTATTTTGTTCTCTAAAAGTTTTTCTAGTTGGGATTGTTGGGTTTCGTTTAGCTCAACAATACCCTCGCAATATTCTGGCGAACAATAATTTTGTTCGTCGATTTTTCCTAACCTATCTGAAATATTATGCAATTTTATTGCATTATTTTTGAAATTAATCCATTGGTTTTTATTTTCTATTTCCCTTATCTCGTTTGCTTTTTGAGATTCCTTTTCTAATTTTTCCCGATTAGTAACTTTTTTATTTTTCCAAAGGTTACTATCGCAATTCTTGTACGAATCATCGTATTTACTGTTATAATAAATTTTTCCTGAATTGTTTTCCTTATTCTTTTTCCTAATTCTAGGTTTAACTGGATTAAATGAGTCTTCTATGCTTGAGTCGTCGCTAGTGTCTTGGGTGGGGATGCTCTCTAGGGGTTGGAATTTGTTGCTCGTAGGGATGCTCATTAGGCTTGGGATATCCTTTGTCGGGGTTTTTACTGGAATTTGGGCGTTTTTGGTTTTTTGGGATTGGTTGTGATTGATAGGTACTATAGGGGTTTCACTATCTTCTAACTTTGGACTATTTTCGTTAAGTTCTCTTGTGCTTTTCAAATTAATTTTACCTCCAAATTTCGGTTTAATATTTATTTTCTTATTTTCTTCTTTTTTATCTAATGGTTCATTCCTAATTTTTACATTTTTACCTTCGTTCTCTTTTGTTGTAACGTCAGGTTTAGTTTCAGCTTTGTTTTCAATTATTGGGGTGGGGAGTGATTTTGGATAAGCTTCCATATGATAGTAGGTGGGGGGACTCCCTGGTAACCACCAGGTTTCCGAGTGATAATTTAAGGTCATCCGTAGGGCTTTTAGCATGTCTGTGCCTAAGATGCCTACGGAGTTTAATTTTGGGACTAGCCTGAACATTACATGTTTTGTGTGTTTTCCGACTCTAATTGGGATTACTACTTGCCCAATTATGTCGACTGTTTCGCCGTTCGCTACTATTAATTTTTGCGAGACGGGTTTAAAAATAGAAAATTTTGAATTCTGGATTTTTTCCAGCAATTCCTTGCCAGCGTACGAATGTGTGGCACCTGTATCCACTAAAATTCGAAATAAGCTATCTTCGAATTTTGTCATTAGATGAAAACGTGTTTCTGTTATTTCATCTTTATCCGAATTTAAGATTTCCGGCGTTTCGGTGCTAGGTTTTAGTATTTTTGGCCCTAGTACCCGCCCTTCCAGTTTCCCTGGTTATATGCGTAGTAAGGGCATTCTCTTTTAAAATGTCCCGTTAGACCGCAATAATAGCAATTTGAATTATTTGTGTTTTCATTCACTTTTGTATTCGAGTCCTGTTTTTTGTCTGAGTTGGGACTTGTTTTTTCTTGTTGATCCCTGTTATTGTTAAATAATTTTTTGTTTTTATTACCGTAGTTTGTTTTTTCGGAATCTTGCTTGACGTTGTTATTTTCTGAGTTATTTTCGTCTTTTTCTTTTGGGAATTCGATTATTGGGTTGCTTTGACCTTGATTCGAGCCTAATGACATTTGGTTGAACCTAGGTAGCATTTGGTAATAGGGGTTGTAGGGATATTTGGGTCTATATTTTTGGGATCTAGGTTGATAATTTGGTTGGAAATCAGGTGAGAATCTATGTTTGAAGTGAGGTTTGAAATTTTGTTGGTATTGATTTTGGGAAGGTATAAATGGAAATCCAAATGGAGCAAATGGGAATCGATTTTTATATTGTTTTTTACCTTGGTTATTTTGACTCTGGTTTCCGTTTTGGTTATTCTTGTTTTCCCTTGAATCTTTATTATGCTCCGAATTATTTACGTCCCCACTACTGCTATTACGTTTTCGTTCTAATTTGTCCTCTATTTTAGATTCTGTAATCTGTAAGACTTGCCCTCGAATTTTTGATTTAGCTAGCTCAGTTTCCCATTCTTTTCCCAAATCTTCCAATTGTTCGAAGGTTTCAAAATCGTTTCGTTTTATGTACATTTTATATTCGATTCTAAGGTTCTCGTAAGCTCTACGCAATTTCCATTCGCGGCTTTTTCTTGGGTACAACTTTGTGAATAACTTCCTAATTTCTGTCAAGTATGAGTGTATGTCTTGTGTCCTTTTTTGATTACAAAATTTGATTTTTTGCCTAATTTCCTCAGAAAATCTTTCATCGATGTAAGCGTTTCTAAAATCTTCGAAAAAGTCAGACAAATGTCTCCAGGAATTTTTATTTATCTCGCACCAATCTTTTGCGTCTTCAATTAGTAGGGCGTCTAAATTTTCTAAAATGTCACGGTCGTTTATTTTGTAACCCCTTTTAAATCTGTTTAGTTCGTTCAGAAAATGCGCGGGACTGTCCTCTTTGTTATTCCTAAATTTAATTGGCCAATTACTCATAATTTGGAAAGGTGTTTGGATCATTCCGAAAGGAAAATAAGTTGCTGGGACTGTCGAATTATTTAAATCATTTTCAGGTTCGCTATCGTTATCTGCATTATTTGTGTGGATTCTAGAGTGTCTGTTTGACCTTTCCCTTGTTGTCGAGAGTCTATGTCGTTTGTTTTGTTTTGAGTTTGTTCTGTTCTCTACAGGTTCGCTGTCCTCGGAGTTTTGTAATTTTAAATTATTATGTCTCAATCTACTACTATTTTCCATATTATTCTGATTATCTTCCTGAAAGTTTTCTCTTAAATCGAATTGGACCGAATACCTGTTATGAGATTCATTTCTATTTTTCCCGAAATTTGGTTTGATTATTTTTTTTCTAGGTTCAAATGAGCTATTTGCTGGCGGGTCTAGTCTAATCCCTAAATTGTTTGCCCTTTCTTCCCTTTCTTTAAAGAATCTTTCCTTTTGTTGATTCATAAATTCGTTGAATTCTACGCTTTCTAAAAGTGCATCGGTTTCCGAAATAAAACGTGTATTATTTTCGAGGAATGAATCGCATTGGAATGTTTCGTTGTTTATTTCCTGTCTTATTTTGTTTTTGGGGTACGGTCCGTCTAGGTTTGGTAGATCTTCATGATCCCAAAAGAGTGTCTCGTCGATGGGGTCAAAGGTTCTGTTAGGTTGAGTACTTTGAGTTAATCTGTCTTGGTTCGTCCTATTGTTTATACCGAGTGATTCTATGTTTTTTCGCGTGGGCCCTCTACCGCGACCTATTGATCTATTAATTGTTTTTGGGATTGCTCCTAAATTTTGGGGTGTGATCGAAACCGTTTTTCTAATTGTTGGTTTCGTCGCGACCTTATTTAAATCCTTATTTTGGATTAGAAGTGCGGCGGCACCTTCTAACTCCAAGTTATCGTGGTCATTTACCGTTTTCGTTTGGTTAGGTATTTTATTTTTAATTTTACCCGACCTGAGTTCCATTTATTTTAGACCAAATTGAAATTATCTTTTCTTGGACACCCTGTATATTCGTTCAATGTGGGTTTCTAGTTTTAAATTTCAATTTCGTTCAATAACTTTCAATTAAAATTTTAATTGGTCATTTACTGGTTAGAGATTTCGAAAATATGTTTATTTTCTTCTACCTTTATTTGGGAGACATGTCGCGTGACCTTGCCGCGGTATTCGTAAGGATGCCGCTTGCAATATTTAATCTAAACACACATGAACTATCTTTTCCATTTCAGGTATCCTTTTTCATTATATTTGAAACAATGTAATCATAATTTCTGAAAGATAGTTCTAACTTTCCAAAAGTATATTATTTTTCCGAATTATCCGTTTTCGGTTTCAATATTTAAACAAGCCGGAACAACAAATTGTAAGTTTAGACCATTTTTATTAAATTTTCCGAATTTTCTAATTCGGAACAAATCCCTGATACTAGCTTCATTCCCTAAAAACTTTGACCGATTTCACGAATTTTCTGAGCTGAACTTTTCTAGTTCGTTTTCGAATTTTGGTTCCATTTTTCACTGCCCCAAAAAACAATTCGTTTCATAAATATCAGGTGAAATACACATGAAGCAAATACATTGTACATATTAGAAAATAAATCACATGGCATGGCAAATAAATCAAATCAACAATATAAAATCATCAATACAAAATCATCAAGTTGGCATATAATACATATAAATCAATGGCATAAATCAATCATAACACATCATGATCCTAAATATAATCGATTACGCATTTGGCAAGTCACATATGAAAGTCAGTTCTCATAAGTATTTCTAACGAAAATCGCATGAGAATTTTAGGCAATTAGCAAGGCATGGATCAATTAGCATGCAAGAAAGATCGAAACAAAAGTTCAAAAAGTCTTAGAGTAGTCTTATGGGTTTGAGTTGAATTTAATTTGCGTCCTCCTTCTCGGCAGGTTTCTTGGAGTTTTGAGATAGGAAAGATGTGGGTTTTTGGGTTGGGCGCCAGGTATTACGGAGGTAAGACCGAGGAGGGAGATTAGGATTTGGATTACCGAGAAAAGGGTAGAACACAATAAATCGGAGACCCAGTTGAAAGAACAGTAAGACATTTATTGCCACTTACAAGTTGAAGATCGCCATTCCGTGGCGAAGAACGGGTGATCTTGAGATTGTCCGCGTGGACGACAGGGTGGTCCTAAAAAGGGCCGTTGATTTGAAGATGGAGATTCTTCCTCGTAGAGGTTCCGGTAGTAGGTCAAGAACGTTGGCGTCACAGAGGACGATAGTCGAAGAGCGATGTGGAAGAGCACTAGCCATAAGCACAAGGGGAAAACCGGCGCGTTAGCCGAAAAACGAGAGAGCAGTCGACGTTGAGTCGAGCGAACACAGACTGAGGAACCGCTGTGCTGTTCCTCGGGACTTCGAGTCCCCTCGGGGGATTCCGTTCCGACTCGTGCGCGGTCCGGCAACCCTTTCGTTCAGGGTCGTACTGAGTCCCGCATTATGGTAACAGTTATGTTACAAGGATTACGAGGTAGAGGCAGAGGGGGTTGAGCTGCCGGACGGGGTGGAGAGAGAGGCGGGCGGCAAGGGGCTCCTTCACAAGTGATTTGTCGTCGTTGTGGCGTGCCGGGTCACTTTGAAAGGGGTTGCGCCATGCCTGCACCTCAAACTTCCATAATTTGTCGGAAGTGCACCAAGACAGGACATATGGCGAGAGATTGTCCGAATGACAGTTCCCCTCAACTCTCTTATCGATGTCAGCAACCGGGACATTTTGCACGGGAGTGTACTAAACAATATGGTCAGGAAAAGGAAGGGAAATGTTGTAAATATTGTAAGGCGAATGATCATTTAATAAATGAATGTGAGAAACTGGCAAAAAGGGTGGATGAAAATAGGCAGAATAAGAAGAGCTCTTCAAACAAATAATAAGTTCGTTGGATTGGTGTGACGACGAACTTTCTTTAGAAATTACGCCCAGTAGAAGTATTTTTATGATATGGGACCCGGAAAGAATGACAAAATCCCCAAAGGTTGAATTGTTTGCAGAAGAATTGATAGATGGAAAAAGAACTTTTTTAATAGACACTGGTGCTAAATTAAGTATAATTCACAAAGAAAAAATAAAAGATTCAGTTGAAATTAATGAAAGACCCAGATTTATTTTGAGTGGAATAGGAGGAACATCAGTAATTACATTAGGAGAGGTAATTTTAACTATCAAAGATAATTCATATTCTTTCCAAGTAGTCCCCGATAAGCTTCCGTTGCCAGGAGATGGAATTCTTGGAATTCCATTTCTTAAAGATACATCGATACATCTGAAAGAAAAAGAAATAGAACATTCATTAGGTACTTTCCCTTTTGCACCGGAAAATTTACATGTAGAAATTAGTATTCAAGCAAGGACAAAGCAATTGGTAAAAATATCAGTTACAAATCCAGAGATAAAAGAGGGCTATTTACCCTTAATAGATTTGGGTCCAGGGATATTTTTAGGGGAGGTTTTAGTCACAGTAAAAGAAAATTATATTACTTTATTTTGCATAAATACAACCACCCGAGATGTTTTTCTTACCTTACCCCCTTTGACCCTAGAGGAATTTGATTTTCCAAATATATTATCAGAAAAGAGTAGAAAGAGACACATTTTAAAAATATCCACCTCCGAGGATGATCGATTAATTCGGTTAATAGATGCTATAGATTTGTCAGAAATGAATAAAGAGGAAAGAGGGACTTTGCTTTCTATAATAAACAAATATTCTCATCAATTTTACTTAAAAGGTGATAAATTGGGATCAACTAGTGTTCTTAAACACCGTGTAAATTTGAGCGCTGAAATAACAGTTACAAAAAAAGGATATAGGTATCCACCGATACATAAAGAGGTTATAAGTAAGGAAACTAGTGAGTTGCTTGAAAATAAAACAATTTCACCTTCAGACTCACCTTATAATTCACCCGCTTGGGTGGTGCCAAAAAACCCGATTCGCAAGGAAATAAAAGATGGCGTATGGTAATAGATTACAGGGGTTTAAATGAAAAAACTGTAGGGGATGCATACCCTCTCCCAAATATAACTGATATTTTAGATCAGCTGGGGGGTGCAAAATATTTTAAAGTTTTGGACCTTGCAGCTGGTTTTCACCAGATAGAGGTTGAGCCAAGTGACCGGCATAAGACAGCTTTTTCCACCCCTTTTGGGCATTATGAATTTAATAGAATGCCCTTTGGGATGAAGAATGCGCCTGCGACCTTTCAAAGATTGATGGATAGGGTTCTATCGGGATTGCAGGGTATTGAATTGTTTGTATATATGGATGATATAGTAATATATGCGAAATCTTTGAAAGAACATAACGAAAAACTTGAAAAATTATTAGGACGTTTGAAAACGGCAAATCTTGTCTTGCAGCCTGAAAAGTGCAAATTTTTGCGTAAAGAAATAGGTTACTTGGGACATATTATTACTCAGGAAGGAGTGAAACCTGATCCCAAAAAGTTGACAGCTGTTATGCATTTTCCTCACCCGAAATGTCGTAAAAATGTTAAACAATTCTTAGGGCTTGCAGGATATTATAGGCGTTTTGTGCCCGGATTTGCCCTGATAGCGAAACCTCTTAATAATTTATTATAAAAAGATGTTACTTTTAAATGGACGCAGGAAGCGCAAATAGCTTTCGATGAATTAAAACGCATTCTTTGTACCGAACCTTTATTGCAGTATCCGGATTTTAGTAAACCATTTATAGTAACTGTGGATGCATCCGATTTCGCCATGGGGGCTGTATTGAGCCAAGGCCCAATAGGTAAAGATTTGCCAATTGCGTATGCGTCTCGTGCGTTGCAGGGGGCTCAGTTAAGGTACAATGTTACTGAAAAGGAGTTACTCGCTGTAATTTTTGCTGTTGTACAATTTCG
>CAKNXH010063456.1:96180-115195 GCA_932178445.1 Andricus quercusramuli | reverse complement strand
AGAAAAAATTTAGTTGAATTTTTAGTTGAAAAAATTAATTGTTAATACAAAAAATTGTAAACCAAAGAAATGCATTTCCTACCACAATAATTGAATTAAAAAATACGAGTTTTTAACAGAATAAGTGAATTTTCAACTGAAAAAAATGAATTTTCCAGCAAAAATGGAATAGCTATATTTTTTAGTAACACAATTTATTAAAAAAAAACGATTTTTCAACAAAATTTGTTAAAATTTTAACTAGAGAAATGCTCTTCTAATTAAAATGATGCATCTTCAATCAAGAAAATAAATTTTTAACCCAATAGTTGAATCTTCAACCCAGAAGATGAATTTTCTACCAAAAAATACCAATTTAAACAAAATAGATGAATTTTCAACTAAAAATGATATTTGCAACAGTAAAGGTTTCGACGAAAAATGGAATAGTTAAATTTCCAGTTATAAAAATTAATTTTCAATAATCAAGTAATTTTCATCTGAAGAAATGGATTTTCCACAAAAAGATTGAATTTCTACCAAAAAATAATAATTTCTAGCAAAATACACGAATTTTCAAACAAATATTTTAATTTTTGATAGAATTTTCAAACTAATCGTTGAATTTTCAAACAAAGAGGTTAACTTTCTACCAAAAAGGACTAATTTCTAACAAAATAGTTGAATTTTCAACTAAAATCAAACAAATTAACTCTAGTATAACTCTAATATAAAAAAAATTCTCAAAAATTTTCAAGATACCTTTTCGACATATCTGAAATCTTAAAAATATTTTTGAATTTTCTCAAGAAACCTAGGAAAATTATATTCACATAACTTTAAAACAAATGAACCAAAAAACTTAAAAAATAGATAGTTATTCGAAATTTTTATTTTGTATTAAAAAGTATTTTTTCCTTCAAATTATAATTTTTCTACAAATTTTTTTCTATCTTGACTGAAAATACTTTTTTTGGTTGAAAATTCAACAATTTAAACAAAAAATTCTTTTTTCTTTCAAATTCTTCTCTTTTGGTAAAAAGTCTCTTTTTTTTAAGTTGTAACGGCTTGGTTTAAATTTAAAATCTATTTTTTGTTGAGGATGCAACTATTTTGCTCAAAATTCATAGTTTTAGATGAATTCAACTCTTTTAGAATTTGTTGGAGGATTCAACTGTTTGGTAACATTCAACTAATCCACTTTTGGTTAAAAACTGATATTTTTTATAGTTCAAAAATTCAAATATTTAGTTAGAAATTTTTAGAAACGAAAAAAAACCTAAAAATTAATCATATAAAATTCGAAATAATATCACATCTATTTTTCAATCTGTTTCGTTGAAAATGTATATAATTTGCTGAAAATTTGCCTTTTTTGGTAGAACATTATTCTTCTTGGTTCAACATTTATCTTTTCTGGTAAAAAATTATACTTCTTGGTTTAAAATTAAAGTATTTAGTTAAACATGTATGTGTTTTATTAAGAATTCATCTTTTTTGGTAGAAAATAAATCTTGTGTGTTGAAAATTCATCTTTTTAGTTGAAAATTGAAATATTAGGTTAAAAATTCAACTGTTTTGTAGAAAGTTCATTTTTTTTTGGTTAAAAATGCATCTGTTTGCTGAAAAATTAATTTGTTTTGTGTAAATCTTCAATGATTTGATTAAAAATGTATGTACATTGTTGGAAGTCTATTTTTTCTAGTAAAAAATTAACCTTCTGTGTTGAAAATTCATTTTGCTGTTTGAAAATTTAATTATTTGGTTGAAAATTTAACAGTTTTGTAGAAATCTCATCTTTTTGTTTAAAAATGCATTAATTTTCTTGAAAATTAATTGGTTTTGTTTGAAAATTCAATTATTTAGTTGAAAGTTTATGCACATTGTAGAACATTCGTCTTTTTTGGTAAAAAATTAATCCTATGTTGAAAATTTATACTTTTTTGTTGAAAATTTATATTTTTTGTTGAAAATTTAACTATTTGGTTGAAAATGCAACTGTTTGCTTGAAACTTAATTTGTTTTGGTTGAAAATTCAACTATTTTTGTTGAAAATGTATGTATTTTGTTGAGAACTCTTCTTTTCTGGTAGAAAATTAATCTTCTTTGTTTTAAAATTCAGCTGTTAGGTTGAAAATTTATGTTGACAATTCAACTACTTGGTTGAAAATTCAACTATTTTTAAGAAAACGTATCTTTTTGGTAAAAAATGCAACTTTTACTTGAAAATTAATTCGTTTTGGTTAAAAATTCAATTATCTGCTTAAAAATGTATTTATTTTGTTGAAAATAATGCTTTTCTAGTAGAAAATTAATCTTCTTGGCTTCGAATTGAACTATTTGGTTGAATGTTCAATTGTTTTGTAGAAACCTCATCTTTTTGGTAAAAAATGCATCTGCTGTCTTGAAAATTAATTTCTTTTGGTTAAAAATTTAATTACTTGGTTAGAAATTCAACTGTTTCTAAAGAAACTTATCTTTTTGGTTAAGAAAGCAACTTTTACTTGAAAATTAATTTCTTTTGGTTGAAAATTCAACTATCTGGTTAAAGATGTATTTATTTTGTTGAAAATTCTTCTTTTCTGGTAGAAAATTAATCTTCTTAGCTTAAAATTGAACTATTTGTTTGAAAATTCAACTGTTTTGTAGAAACCTCATCTTTTTGGTACAAAATGCATCTGTTTTCTTGAAAATGAACTTCTTTTGGTTGGAAATTTAATTACCTGGTTAAAAATTTAACTGTTTTTAAGAAAAATTATCTTTTTGGTTGAAAATGCAGCTATCTGGTTAAAAATGTATTTATTTTGTTGAAAATTCTTCTTTTCTGGTAGAAAATTAATCTTCTTGGTTTAAAATTCAACTGCTAGGGAAAAAATTTCTGTATTTTATTGAATATTCTTCTTTTTTGTTGGAAAATTACACCTCTTGGTTTAAAATTTAACTAATTAAATGAAAATGTATGCACTTTGTTGAGAATTCATCTTTTTTGGTGAAAATTAATCTTCTGCGTTGAAAATTTATATTTTTGGTTAAAAAGTTAATTATTTGGTTAAAAATGCAACGGTTTGCTTAAAAATTTATTTTTTCTTGTTAAAAATTCAACTATTTTGGTTAGAAATGTATGTATTTTGTTGAAAGTTCTGCTTTTCTGGTAAAAAATTAATCTTCTTTGTTTTAAAATTCAACTGTTAGGTTAAAAATATATGTATTTTGTGGAAAATTCTTCCTTTCTGGTAGAAAATTAATCTTCTTGGCTTAAAATTGAACTATTTGTTTGAATGTTCAAATGTTTTGTAGAGAGCTCATCTTTTTGGTAAAAATGCATCTGTTTTCTTGAAAATTAACTTCTTTTTGTTGAAAATTTAATTACTTGGTTGAAAATTCAACTGTTTTTAAGAAAACTGATCTTTTTGGTTAAAAATGCAACTATCAGGTTAAAAATGTATTTATTTCGTTGAAAATTCTTCTTTTCTGGTAGAAAATTAATCTTCTTGGTTTAAAATTCAACTGCTAGGTATAAAATTTCTGTATTTTATTGAATATTATTCTTTTTTGTTGGAAAATTACACTGCTTTGTTTAAAATTCAACTAATTGATTAAAAATGTATGCACTTTGTTGAGCATTCATCTTTTTTGGTGAAAATTAATCTTTTGTGTTGAAAATTTATATTTTCGGTTAAAAAGTTAACTATTTGGTTGAAAATGAAACTTTTTGCTTGAAAATTTATTTGTTTCTGTTGAAAATTACACTTTTTGGTTTAAAATTCAACTAATTGAATGAAAATGTATGACAATTAAAGAAAATGGCATCTTTCGTGTGATTTTTTTCGAAATAGTAGCAAAAAAGTGTCATAGCTAAAAAAAATGTCAAACAGGGTCACCAGTGTGGTGAGTCCAAGACCTGTGAATATTAAATGATAGTTTGTTGACTTTGACATGCCTGTAAAAGTAATAGCTGGCGAGAAAGACAGAGAAGGGTTCCCCGGCTAAGAAGTTCTTCACGGTCTGGGCGATTTCGACAAAGATCTCCTTTCCAGCAGTGCTCAGTCTTTCTTCACATTGCGAGACTAAGGAATCATTCAAGATGTCGATGACTCCAGAACCCTCCCGTTTCAGGTACTTTTCATAAAGTTTCTTGGCGAGTTCTGTTCGATTCTCGTCCATCTCGATCTCGTACTTCTCGATCGAATCCAGGAAGAGGTTGTAACTATGGTACGATGGCTTCGTGTCCTGACAAAACTGCCGAAATAGGAGCCGTCCGATCGGCTGCTGGTCCACCACATAGCCGTACCTTATATCTGCAACAAACAATAATAGAATAATTAATATATCTACCATCAACACAAACTTCACAATCTTTCCCCTATTCTAACTAAAAATTCAGCTGCCTAGTTGAAAGTGGAACTACTTTGTTAAAAATTCATTTTTTTGGTTGATGATTCATCATTTTAATCCAAAAACGCTTTTCTTTGTTGAAAATTCATTTTTAATTGGTTGAGAATTAATTTTTCATCTCAGAATTTAATTATTCTATTTTCGGTTAAAAATTTGTCTTTTTTAGTTGAAAATTGATGAATTTCAGTTAACCATTCTTGTAATTTGTTGAAATTTAATTTCTTTGATTAAAAGCTTGACAATTTTGTTGAAAATTCGTTTTTTTCGTTACAAATAAACTTTTCAAACTAAAAATTAAACTATTCCATTTTTAGTTCAAAATGTATCTTCTTTAGTTGAAAATTCTTCTTTTTTTGGTAGAAAATTAATCTTTATGGTTGAAAATTCATTTCTTCGGTTAAAAATTTAACGATTTTTTTTTAATTCATCTCTCATGGTACACATTCTCTTTCCCCTATTCCTAGGTTCCTGGGGGGCCGTACTTGAATAGAAAATTTATTTATTTTAAACAAAAAAGTGATTTTTCTACGATAAAAGATGACTTCTGAAGAAAACACTTACATTTTCTACAAAATCATTAAATTCTCTACAAAACAATTAAATTTTCAATGAAATAGTTGAATTTCCAACCCTTAAAGATAAATTTGCAACAAAAAAGTGTAATAATTGATATTTCAACCAAGAAGAATGAAATTTCATTTTAAAAAATGAATTTTAAAATCTAAAAGACGAATTTTCAACAAATGAAAGATATTTCAGTAATGAAAGAAAAAGGTTAACTTAAATTGTGGAACCTTAAAGCCAAAAGACGAATTTTCCGTACAAAAATTGAATTTTCAATAAGAAAAATAGGAATTTTCAGCAAAAAAAAAAAATAATTTTCAACAAAGTAGTTAAATTTTCAACCAAAGAGATAGATTTTCAACTAAAAATATGAATCTTCAACAAAAAAATAATTTCTTAACAAAGTGGTTCAAACAAAATTTTCAAACAAAATAGTTTAAATAAGAAGGAAATTTTCTACGAAGACACTCCTATTTTCAACCCAAAAAGACGAATTTTTCATAATAACATTTGAATTTTCATACAAAAGGATGACTTTTAAAGAAAATTATTTGATTTTTAATCAAACAGTTGCACTTTCATCAAAGAAAGATTAATTTTCTACTGAAACAGATGATTTTCTAAATCAGAAAGACAAATATTAAAAAATGTAGATGAATTTTCATCTAAAATATATTCAAATTTATTTTTCGACACAAAATGTGAATTTTTCTTAAACGATAAGTTTTCTACGAAATAGTTGAATTTTCAACAAAAAAGTAGATTTTTGCACCAAAAAGGATGACTTTTTAACAGATTTATTGAATTTTCAACCAAACAGTTGCATTCTTATCAAAGATAAATTTTTTAATAAGAAAGATGAATTTTCAAGAAAAATTCGAATTTTCATTCAAAAAAGATTTCAGTGGATTTTTCAACAAATAATCTGAATTTTTATCAACAGGTAAATTTTCTACGAAAGAGATGAATTTTCAACAAAACAGTAGATTTTTGGACCAAAAAGGATTACTTTTTAGCAAATTTATTGAATTTTCAATCAAACAGTTGCCTTCTCATCCCAGAAAGATGAATTTTCTACTCAGACAGATGAATTTTGAAATAAAAATATTATAATTTTTCGAAAAAAATAGTATTTTTTTCATCCAAAAAAGATTTCAGGTGTTTTTTCAACAAAACAGTTGAAATTTCGACCAAAAAGGATGAATTTTCAAGAAAATTATTGAATTTTCAACCAAACAGTTACATTGTCATCCGAAAATATTTTAATTGATTTTTCAACACAAAATGTGAATTTTTATCAACAGGTAAATTTTATACGAAAGAGATGAATTTTCAACAAAACAGTAGATTTTTGGACCAAACAGGATGACTTTTTAACAAATTTATTGCATTTTCAATCAAACAGTTGCCTTCTCATCCCAGAAAGATGAATTTTCTACTCAGACAGATGAATTTTGAAATAAAAATATAATAATTTTTCGAAAAAAATAGTCGTTTTTTCATCCAAAAAAGAATTCATCCAAAGATCTTATTGATTGAAAATTTATCGGTTTGGTTGAAAATTATTATTTTGTTGGTGTTGAAAATTGAACTATTTAAAGAAAAATTTATAATGATCAGGGAAAATGAAAAATTTGGTTTAAAATTTAACATTTTTAGGGTTAAAGATTCATCTTTATGGTAAAAAGTTGAACTATTTTGTTGAAAACTGTTTTTTGTTGTTGTTGAAAATAATTTTTTTACACTGAAAATGTAAATATTCCATTTTTTTACTTGAAAAATCATCTTTTTAAATTGAAAATTCAACTCCTTGGGTAAAAAGTTGAACTACTTTGTTGCAAAAAATTGATTTGCTTGTTGCAAAATTTATCTGGTTGGAATTTTGTTTAAATTCGTCTTTTTTTGGTAGGAAATTAATCCTTTTGTTTGAAATTTCAACTTTTTGGTTAAAAATTAATCTGTTTCTGTTGAGAATTCAACTAATTTGTTGAAAATTCGTCATTTTTTCTTAGTCGAATTCAACTGATTTTTACAACAAAAATCTGTTTTGATTAAAATATCGACTTTTACATTTTTTGTTGAGAATTAATTTTCATTGATTGAAAATTCAACTTCGCGTTTGAAAGGTGAACTGCTTGGTTGAAAATGTAACTATTTTGATGAAATACTTTTTTTTTTCAACATTAATTTTTTTTTTAACTGATAATTAAATTATTCTATTTTTGATAGAAAATGGGTTTTTTCTTAGCTGAAAATCTAACTTTTTGATTCAAAATTCGTCTTCTTGATAAAAAATAATTCCTCTTGGTTGAAAACGTGATCTTTTTGAAATTTTTGGATGAAAATTCATATTTTGGGAGTGGAAATTCAACTGTTTTGTAGAAAATTCCTCGTTTAAGCTTCAAATATTAACAATGACGTGGCATTTTTTTCCTTCTTGTTTGAAAATTCAACTCGTTTGTTGAAACTGCTTCTTTTGATCTGAATATTCATCTTTAGAGGTTGAAAATTCAGCTGTTTGGTTAAAAATTCGATGTTTTTTTTTTTAAATTTCTCTCTTATGCTCGAAATTTCAACTAATTGATTGTAAAGGCAACTGTTTGATTGAAAATTAAACCATTTGGTTGAAAATTAATCTTCTTCGATTGAAAATTCAACTATTTTGTTGAAACTGCAATATATTTCCATTTACAATCTCAGAAATATGGTACCAACATTAATCTTAATGAAAAGAATTTATTCCCCTATTTTCATGAAAAATCACCCTATTTCCCCTGTTATGAGGACATGTTGGGCTATGAAGTATTAAAACAAAGCCTATTCAAAAAGGGATTCAACGGATCCACTTCTTTGAAGACGATCAACCTACTTGAAGCCTACTCTTTATTTTTATTTGATTCCCACATGAGCCAAGTGGAACGACAATAAATTTGGTCTTATCGTAAAGCTGACAGTTGCGAATAGTTTCAAGGAACCTTCGAGATCATCCCTCGTAACAATTTGTCTTGATACGGGAGCGAAAGCATTTCTAACGACGCCATAGGTAGAGAAAGGTCAAACAAATGGATATTGATCAGAGATGGAATGACATTCCTTGCAAGGTATTTTTCTCAAGCTGAACTCCAATGTGCGAATCAACTGGAAGTGATTCTTCTTCACTCAGTTGGAAACACGTGAATAGTGACGAGAAGAAATCCGACCAAGGCAATAATTCTGGATCGGAATTTACCATTTTTCAATATGGAAATATTTATATGGGTCCAACAATTTCATGAAATGGGTGAAAAGATTTAAAAAATAAAGACAGGGTGTCTGTAGTGTTCTAAAGAGTTTTAAGTGCTCGGAGAAATTCTCACGGGCATGAGAATATGCTCGAGAATATGCTCGACCTTTATGTGCTTTGAGAATTTAATGCGCATTTGTGAGCATTTTGAATGAGGATTAAAAAAATCGTATTTTCAACTTTTATTAATAATAATAATAATTATTATTATTATACCATTAAGCCTTTTCCCTTCCGGGGTAGGCGTGACTTGTTCGGTTGGAAAGTAGTGAAATAGGTATATAGGTATGAGGTTGATCGGTATATGGGTATAGGGTGGATGGGTATGTAGGTGTTATGTATAGATGTTTTAGATTGATCTGGAGTTCTCGTGTTATTTATATAAATTACACGTTCACTCCGCAACACTGCTCCGACCCAGGTTGCTGATCAATCTCTCTAGCGATCACCCCAAGTGAGGAGCCTCACAAAATTATTATGTATGGTTCCCCACCTGGGCCCATTAGTATCCAAGGTTGCATTTTGCCATTTACTTTACCTTTATACACTTGCTTGGTCAGTCGTTCATCTTTCATTCTTTCAAGATGTCCGAACCACCTAAGCTGATTTCTTTCCCATATGTCAACTAGTGTCTCCCCTGTACCACATTCTTCGAGGATTGTCTCGTTTCGTACTTTGTCCATCAGTGTTTACCCGCATATTATGCGCAGAGGTTTCATGCCGATCGCGTTGATTTTACTCCTGTCTTTTTCTTGACAGGTCCATGTCTCGCTACCGTATAGTACAGTCGGTACGAAAATAGAGTTATGTATGGCCATTTTAGCTTTTTTTGATATGTTTTTATTTGTGAGGATGGACCTTGCTCTACCGATAACCTGCTTACCCTTATTTATGCGCCTATCTAATTCCCTATCTATTTTTCCGTCGTTAGTGAATAGACTACCTAGATATACGTACTTGTCAACTTGTTCTAATTTCTCATCATTTAGAACTATGTTGCATATTGTTTTCTCACTTTTTCCCTCAAACACCATGACTTTCGTTTTATTCACATTAATTTTGAGGTCCATGTTCTTCATGCTTGTATTAAGTTTATTCAACATTCTTTGCAAGTCTTCGACTGATTCTGCCATAACAATCTTGTCATCCGCGAAAGCCAACCCACGTACCTTGACGGTTTCGAGATCTATACCTTTTTCGTCGAAGAGGGCAGTTCTAAGACACCTATCCATGAATATGATAAAAAGCCACGAGGACATAACGCATCCTTGTTTCACGCCTTGCATAATATCGAACCATTCACTCTTTTTCCCATTTACCCTTACACTCGCTTTACTACCTGTATATATTGTTTTTATTGCTTGTAGGAGCTCTCCATTCACTCCATACTCTTTAAGGACTTCCCAAAGTTTACTTCTATTTACCGTGTCGAATGCTTTTTCTAGATCGATAAATGCACAGAAGACTTTCTTTCCTACTCTCAAACTTTTTTCTGCGACCTGTCTTAGGCTAAATATCTGATCCGTACATGATCTTCCTGGCATAAATCCACTTTGGACTTCCCATATTTTCTCTTCTGTAATTTTCATTACCCTACGGATAAGTATTTTTGAGTATATTTTACTTACGGTACTATAATTACATTATTTAAATTTCGCGGAAAAATTCATCGCTTCCAATTTTAAACGGGTGGTTTCTAAATTCTTCTAGGTATAAAACCAACCCATACACCTATAAGATTAATAATATTAACGCAAAATACATTTTTTATTTCTAAATATATTTAAAATACTTTTACGTGGTGTTTTCAAGTCAAAAATATAAATTTTCAACCAAAGAAATGAATTTGTACCTAAAATGATGAATCTTCAACCGAAAATATGAATTTTTAACCAAATAGTTAGTTGAATTTTCAGCCCAAAATATTAATTTTTTCTACCAAAAAAGAGTCATTTTCAACAAAGTTTATGAATTTTTATCTAAAAAATATCAATTTTCAACCAAGATTAGAACAGTTAAAATGTCAGAAAAATAAAGGCTGAACAAAAAAAAACGAATTTAAACAAATATATATTTTCTTTTAATAACAAAAAAAAATATATATTTTTTAACCGAAAACGGAAGAATTAAATTTTCAGTTGAGACAATCAATTTGGAAAAAATGAATTCTCAAGAAAATAATTCAATAAAAAAGATAAATTTAAAAACAAGAAATAGAATAGTTCAATTTTCAGTTGAAAAAGTAAATTTAAAAAAAAAATTTTCAGCAAAATTAATTAATTTTCAACTAAAAAGAAACGAATTTTCAACCAAAGAAATGAATTTTTTAATAAAATTATGAATCTTCAACCAAGAATATGAATTTTTAACCAAATAGTTGCATTTTCAACCCAAAAGATTAATTTTATATCAAAAAAGGCTCATTTCCAACAAAGTACATGAACTAAAATGTTAATTTGAATAGATAAAATTTCAGAAAAATAAATGTTCAACCAAGAAAAACGAATTTTCAGCAAAATATATTTTGACTAAAAAGAAACAACTTTTTAACTAAAGAAATGAATTTTTAATCGAATTTTCAACCAAAAACATGAAATTTTGTCCAAATGGTGAATTTTTCAGTCCAAAATTCGAAAGATGATTTTTCTATCAACAAAAAAACTAAATTTCAACTACATTGTTTTTTTTTTCAATGAGAGTAATGAATTATTAACAATAAAAAATTGTTAAATTTTATACTATTCAGATAATTTTTCAATAAAAAAGATTTCATTTCTATCAAAAAAGGTAAATTTTCCACAAAAAATGGAATAGTTCAAGTGAAATTTTCAACTAAAATTATGAATCTTTAGCTAAAAAAATTTTATTTTTAACCAAATGCATGAATTTTAAACTAAGAAGATAAATTCTCTACCGAAAATAAAGTAGGATAATTTTCAGTTCGTAAAATAAATTTTCAATAAAAAAAAAAAAATTTCAAGCAAAGGAATGAATTTTTAAACAAAAAAATTAAATTTCAACTAATGAGAATATTCTTTTACTAAAAAAGACTGCTTTTCAACAAATAGTTAGATTTTCAGTAAGAAAATTAATTTTGAATAAAAAATAAGAAATTATGTCCAAATAGTGGATTTTCCAATCCAAAAGACGAATTTTCTATCAACAAAAAAGAAACGAATTTTCAGCTTAACAGCTTTTTTTCAATAAAAGAAATGAAGTCTTAGCAAGGAATAAAATAGTTAAATTTTCTACTACACACATAATTTTTTAACGAAAAAGATTGTATTTCTATCAAAAAAGGTAAATTTTCCACAAAAAATGGAATAGTTCATGTGAATTTTCAACTAAAATGATCAATCAATTAAAAAAAATTTAATTTTCAACCAAACTCATGAATTTTCAAGTAAAAAGATAAATTATCGATTAAAAATAAAATAGTTGAATCTTCAATTAGTAAAATAAGTTTTCAACCAAGAAAGAAACGAATTCTCAAACAAAGAAATTAATTTTTAACAAAAAAGATGAAATTGCAACTACAGAAAAAAGTACGGATTTTCAACAAATAGTTTAATTTTCACCGAAAACAGATAAATATCTAACTAAAAATAGAATAGTTTTATTTTCAGTAAAAAAATTCATTTTCAATAAAATTTAAGTAAATTTTCAACGAAGTAGTATAATTTTCAATCAAGAAGATGAAATTTCTATTAGAAAAGATAAATTTCCGACAAAAAATGGAAAACTTATACATTTCCAGTTTAAAAAATTAATTATAAATAAGGAAAATATCATTTTCAACTATAAAGATCAATTTTCAATTTTTCAATCAATAAGATGAATTTTTAACAAAGTAGTTCCACTTCCAACTAAGTAGTTCAATTTTCTACCAAAAAAGATATAATAAAATTAACTTTAACTTTAGTTTATCGAAAATTCCCTAACTTTTGTCAGGTTATTCCTTAAATTCCCTGACTTTCTGGAATTATCTGACCTATAGCAACTCTGTAATTTAAAAAAAGTATTCGTCCATTTCATTCTAGAATGTTTCTGTAAAAATGTATGTGTTAATTATGATATATATTTGTTTAAACAATAAGTGCTTTAAATTCTCTTTAATGGTCTATAAATTCTCTGTTCGAGCTTAAATGCTGAGCATATTCTCGAAAGCATTTGCTCAGCATAAATTCTTGAGCATATAAGAACTCTAGGTGTCTGGAACATTTTGGAAAATATACCACCGCAAGATTCCTGTTACCGACATGTTACCGACTTCGAGACCATTCCACGGCACAAGTGGTTCGTGTCCGTGTTAAGTTTTTGAAATATTCTCAAGGGATATCAATAACAGAGATCACAGCGAAAAAGGAGCTAAAAAAGAGGAAATAGGGTGGTTTTCTCAAGAAAAAGGGGAAAATAGGGGATAGATTAAACATTTATTTTCATATGTCTAAAAGAACAATCTTTTTGTAAGACATGATACATTTTTTAAAATAATTTCCAATGATTTCTGCCATTAAAGATTTATTTTTAAAAATTGGATCGTTGGAAATCGCTCCAGAGCGATATAAAAAAGTTAGAGAAAAAAAAATTAGTTAAATACAAGCTTTTGATATGTTTAACATCGTCCACATAAATATTTCTTTCCAAGATTTGTCATTTCATCCTTACTACAATTAATACGTTGAAAGTAAATTTAAAACTAAACTCTGCAGTAGAGCGAAGTAAAAATGCTAAAAATTAATCAAATCGTTTGAGCTCAGGGATAACAAATTGTGGGTCGACATCTAAAACAAGTAGAGAAAAAAATTTTGAAATCGGTTAATATCTTCTGTTCTCTTTCTTAAATTTACAATTCAATTTTTTTTTAATTAAAAAAAAATGTTGCCTTATTTAAAATTTGTTTGAAAATATAAAAAACATGTTTTTTTGGATTGATTCGAACCTAGAATTACGTCAACTTGAACCAAAGAAACATATTATTTTTTATTCATGAGAAACATTTTTTTTCGTGGTGTTAATAACGTTCCAAAATCGCAAAAAAAAATACGAAATTCCAAAAATCCTAACTCACGACAAAAATTTTTTCCCGAAAAAGCAAAATAAAAAATTTTTTCTTTGGATCATGCTGAATAAATTTCAGGTTCGACATATTCAACTTCTTTAAAAATGGGTACATATGACTCAATCCAAAAAAACATGTTTTCGCACATTTTCAAAAAAATTGTAACTGAGCAAAAAATTTATTTTTAAATTTCGCAATTTTAAATTTTCAATACATAAGATCATTTAAAAAAAAAAGTTGAATTGTTGTATTAAGAACATCAGTTTTTAACCAAAAATCGAATAGTTATATTTTCGTCTCAAAAAATTAATTTTCAATTGGAAAAACTGAATTTTCTCTCAAATTGTTGAATTTTGAAGCCTAAAAGAAGAATTTTCTACAATACAGTTGATTTTTCAACATGAAAATATGAATTTTTTATTAACAAGTTAATTTTCAACGAAAAATTGAAATTTTCAAGTAAAAAACTTAGTTTTCAACAAACAAAAAGAACTTTAACTAAAATTATGAATTTTTAACTAAAAAATGAATTTTTGACAAAGCAGTTCAAAATTCGACCAATTAGTTGAATTCTCTACAAAACTGTTGAATTTTCGAGCGAAAATTCAAATTTTCTACAAAACAGGTAAATCTTCAATCCGAAAACACGAATTTTCAACAAGAGTGGACTTTTTAACCAAAAAAGACTTCTTAGTCAATAAAGAAAAAAAATTGCATTCCAAATGTCGAAATTTCTACAATACAGTCGAATTTTGGATTCAAAAATATAAGCTTTCACTACAAAAATTAATTTTCAATAAAAAATTGCACTTTTCAGTGTAAAAAAATGAATTTTTAACAAAGTAGTTTGATTTTCAACCAAAAAGGCAGATTTTTAACAAAATAAATATATTTTCACGCAAACAGTTAAATTTTTAACCAATTTTCTGTTCAATTGTGAGTTAAAAAAAATTAATTTTCAACGAAAAAAAAAAGTTTCAATAATAGTTACATTTTCAAGCAAAGATTTAAAAAAATTTTCAATTGCTCAAGTTAGAACATTTTAAATTGCAGTTGATGAATTTGGAATATATTTATAATATTTATTTAAAAAGTACTATAAATTTTGTAACTTTCCCAATTTTATATTGGATAATAACTGCTGTCTCTAATTTTCACATTTTCAACTTGCTCTAAAATCTTTTATCTTGAAATTGTTTTAAGGAGTATTTATATTTAATGGTCTGCACTTGAAGCGTGTACCTTATTTATTTATAAATTAATTATTTAAGTGCTATAATTGCTTTAATTATTATTCAATGATGGATACAATTTCAAGTATCGTATATTTAAAGAGAAAAGGGGGAAAAAGGGGAAGTTTTGTTTTAAATATGGGGAAAAGGGGAATTTCAAGAAAAAAGGGGGAAAGGAAGAAAAAAAGGGGAAGACTGTGCACCCTGCGATAACGTCATAAAACGATATCGCACAATTTTGCGTAAACAACTTCAAGGTTATTTATTATCTCAATTAGTATAGTCATGAGAAAAATAAGGACGATTTATTGTTTCCTTATAGATAATACATTTAATTAAAAAATGCCTTTCTTTATTAATTTAATGCGCAAAATATGCAGGTATGCAAGTGTAATGTGATATGGGGTAAGCATGCCATTCTGTTTTGTTTATAAATTAGATTTATTGCTTGGATAATACATTTAATTAAAAAATCCGGTCTTTATTTAATGCGCAAATAACCCATGAAAAATCAGTTTTCGGCTGTCTGGAACTTTAAAACAAAGGGGGAGATATATTATTAGAGATCACGAAACCTACCTTACCGGATTCGAAAACATTTTCCAGCTCAAGTTGTTTACGCAAAATTTGTTTCAAAAAATTGCGCAGTATACTTGGATGACGTCATCAATAATATTCTAGAAACTTAGCATGGACACGAACCACTTCAGCCGTAGAACTTTCTCGAATACGGTAAGGTAGTTTTCGTGCCCTCTAATAATATACCTCCTTCTTTGTTTTGAAGTTCTGGACTGCATTAAATAAAGACAGGAATTTTTTTAATAATGTATTATCTACAAGGATGCAATAAATCAACCTTGTTTTTCTCATAACTATTTTAATTGAGATAATAAATAACTTTGAAGTTGTTTACGAAAAAATCGTTACTCAAAATTGAGCAATGTCATTTTATGACGTCATCGTTAACCTTCGAGAATATTCTAAAAACTTAGCATGGACGCGAACCACATGAGCTGTGAATGGTCTCGATGTCGATAACATGTCGTTAACAGGAATCTTGCGTTAGAACTCTCTTTAATTATCTAATCACATCCCGGGGTTTTCTACTCTCATTATTGTGATTAAATATTGATTTTTTTGGTGGGAGGGGGGATTGAGTATTTTGTGGAAATAACACTGAAATGGTGAATAATTCGCATAAAGGAGAGTGATGGGAAATGAGTGTTGGGAAGTAGAGGAAGTGAAGGGAAATGACAGAAGGGGAGTAGGGGAAGTGATAGGAAATGAGGGAAGGGGAAGTAGGAGAAATGAGAATAGGGGTGGTGATGAGAGGAGGGGAAGTAGGGGGAGTGAGAGGAAATGAGAGAGGGGGAGTAGGGTTGTAAGGGGGGGGGGGTGAAGGAAAATGAGAGATGGGGAGTAGGGGAAGTAATGGGAAATGGGTGGAGGGGAAGCGAAGGAAGGTAAGATATTGTAAGTGATGGAAAATTAGGGGATGGGAAGTAGCAGAAATAAGAGTAGGGGAGATGATGGGACAGGAAGTAGGGGACTTTCGGTAGCGATTGAGAAATTGATTTTCAAGTTTTTACAAAGATAAAAATTTGCTCTCAAGATATGAGGATGCTGCATACAGGAAAAAAGTTTGATCGAAACAAATCACTTAAATTGATAGCATTTGAAATTAGGAAGTGTCTAAAGAAAAAAAGCGGCTTTTTGTATACCTTGAAATTAAACAATTTTTCATTTGGAGAATCCTCCAAGATTCTAAAATTTTATTTTAAATTGCAAATCCTAATTATAACTTAAATGCTTTAATAACTATGCAAATTTAAATTTTGAAGTGTTCCAAATTTGAATCGATCAAATTTATACTTCTAAATGAAAGCCTCATTGTTCGAACAATTTTTTTTACAAGATTGGCATTCAATCATAATAAATAATGTTAATAATAATTTTATAAGTAATGAGTAGTTCAAAATCGACGAACTTACAATTTGACAATTCTAAATATACAATAAAAATAAAGTCGAAAATAAAAGAAGTAAAAAAAAAGAAGGCGACATCAAAAAGATTTGCATACTAAGATTTGCATATTTTTAGTTTAAAGATTGAAGAGATAAAAATAAAGAAAGTCGAGGGAAGAAAAAGAAGGGGGTCTGGAGGACGTCTTCTTTTTTGTTCTTCTTTCTTTACTTCATTTTATTTTTTATTTTCAATAAAAGTATTTGCATATGCGCTTGACCAAATTTGGTCGCTTTCGTTTCTTCAAGTTTAACATTTTGCTTTAAATTTTAACAAATTCAGTAATTTTACTGGAATTGGTGAAGTTTTCAAAGAAGAGAATTAGACTAAAAAATGTCTTGTCTTTAAAAATAATACTTGAAATTTGGAATTAACATATATTTTAAATCTTATCAGAAACGGAATGAAATTTCAAGTAATGAAGGTTTTAGACTTTTAATTCATTGCAATAGATTGACCAAGATTCTTTATCTTTAAAAATAATTCAAATTAGAACTGCATTAGTTTCATTCTATTTGTTATATTTGTTTCTGGCACATAAAAGACCACTTCATACTGATAATTAGATGTTCACATAAATAGTTTAAACAATTTACTATTGTTTTTAGCAATTTTCTCATAGAAAGGAGTTAGAAAGAAGCGGTTTTCAAAAATTTCCCACTTGTTGTCCAATTTTCAATTCGAGGAAAGTGATAGTTCATCAATGTTAACAGGAGTGATTGCTTAAACAATTTATTATTTATTTTATTAATATTCTCTTAGAAAAATTCTACAAAATTTCAGTTTAAAAAAAATTTAATATAGCCAAATTTTCAATTAAGATAAGTTACATAATTAACTAGAGTCAAGAAAATTAATTGTTTAAACAATTTTCTATCACTATTATTAATATTATATTTGAATAATGCTAGAAAGATGCGATTTTTCCTGAAATTTCTGGCTTTTTGTCCAATTTTCAATTGGAGTGAAGTAACAATGAATTCAAGTTAACAAAATAATTGTTGAACCAATTTATTTTCATTGTTAATAATATTCTCTTTGCTTGATTGGTAGAATGTTGCGGGTTTTTCTGATATTTTCAACTGTTTGTCTATTTTTCATTAGGCGTGACTTAATAATTAATTAAATTTAGCAAAAATAATTGTTTAAACAAATTATTTTTGTTTATGACTATCTTAATATATATCAGTACCTGATAATTGCAGGTTTTCGGCAATTTTTACCTTTCTGTCCTTTTTTTCACTTAGTGAGGTAGTAATTAATTAAAGTTACCAAAAAAGTTGTTTAAACAATTTAATATTGTTTATAACTATCTTTTCTTAGATAAGTGCTAGAAAATGGTGGTTTTTTCTAAAATCTTTAACATTGCATCGCCTTTTTATTTATGAACAAATAATAAGTCAACCACAACAAAAATGATTTTTCGAATGGTATTGTTGTTTCAAGTGAATTATTTTTGCTCTTTTCCCAATGCTTGAAAAAAATTAACTTGAAGGAAAAAATGCTATTTTACACAAGAGGCATAAATCAATATTAAATTGTTTAAACAACTTTTTTTTTTACTTTAATTATTACCTCACTAAGTGAAAAAATACCATAAAGGTAAAAATTGCTGAAAAACCGCAACCATCAAGCACTGACACAGATGAAGATAGTCATAAACAATAACGATTTGTTTAAACAATTATTTTTGTTGAATCTAATTAATTATTAAGTCACGCCTAATGAAAAATAGACAACCAGTTGAAAATTTCAGAAAAGAACGCATTAGTCTATCAATTAAGCAAAGAGAATATTATTAAAAATGATAATAAATTGTTTAAAATATCATTTTGTTAACTTTAATTAATTATTACTTCACTCCAAATGAAAATTGGACAAAAAGGCAGAAATAAAAAAAAACCCGCATCTTTCTAGCATTACTCACATATAATATTATTAATAATCATAATAAATTGTTGAAACAATTAATTGTCATGACTCTAACTAATTACTTAACTTATCTTAGTTGAAAATTTGATTAACAGTGATTTTTTTTAACTGAAATTTTGTAGCATTTTTCAAAGAGAATATTATTAACATTATTAATAAATTGTTTAAACAATCACTCTTGTCAACATTGATGAACTATCACTTCCTTCTAATTGAAAATTGGACAACAAATGGAAAATTTGTGAAAAAATCGCGTCTTTCTAACTGCTTCTGTGATAAAATTCCTAAAAACAATAATAAATGGTTTAAAAAATGTATTTGAATATCTAATCATCAGTCTTTTATGTGTCAGAAATAATTTTCACTGAAAAAACTGCAAAAAAGTTATAATTACCGCGAAAAAATCGCAAATTGGGCTAATTGTGAAGAGAAATGTTGAGTTTCAACTCGATTGCGATAATATTGAGGATTCTGAATAAGATTTACAAAAACGTATTTTTTTCTTATGTGCAATACATGTTAAACTTCATGGGGCTTGCGGCACCC
>CAKNXH010063456.1:72807-84272 GCA_932178445.1 Andricus quercusramuli | reverse complement strand
AATTTCTCATATTCGTCACATTACATTAATGATAAATAATATTTTGCATAAGCGATTTCAAGGTTACCCTTAACATACCAATAAAAAAGTTCTCGAATGTGTCATATTACAATAAATATGTTTAGTTCACATCAAGATTTTTTACATGCTTCCAGGATTTTTTATAGGTATGAACATGTAAATATATTGCTTTCTTTAAATAAATTGAATTGAAGAAAGCGATATATTTATATTTTATACATACATACCTATAAAAAATGCTAGAAGCATGTAGAAACTCTTGAAACATACTTACTGTAATGTGACACTCTCGAATACTTTTCTATTGGTATTTTAAGGGTAATCTTGAAATTGCTCATGGAAAATATTATTCATCATTAATGTAATGTGAGAAATTTAATAATGTCAAGACCAATATTTTTCTACCTCGCCCCGCTTGAGTCAGAATCCGGCTTGTAAAAGTGGTCCAAATCAGGATCCAGAGTCCGTCTTGTAATGCATATCGAGATTCCGTCTTACAAGTCGGTCCAGATCATATACAATTTTCTATAAAATCTTTAACACAATGTTGGGAAATGAACCAATTTTGTTTTGAAGAAAGGATAATTAATGCGCGTATAGTGCGCACAATATTCTAGTTTGATAAAATTTCAATTACTCAATTTCTCATATTCCTCACATTACATTAATGATAAATAATATTTTGCATAAGCGATTTCAAGGTTACCCTTAACATACCAATAGAAAAGTTTTAGAGGGTGTCATGCTACAGTAAATTCTAGTATGATGATATCTCAATTACTCAATTACGCAGAGATTTTTACCTCTACAACCCGTGAGTATAGAGAGATGAGAAACTTGCTGACTTTTATTGTCAGTTCGCCAGCATTTATCAGGCACGAGTGTGCATACTGCATACGTACAACGTAGGTACGTCCTCCGGCGTATATGATTGCACCTCACAATGTACGAATATAATACCTATGTACATACATATCTACGATTCACAAGGAGTGGTTGGTTGCACTTATCAAAATCAGCACGTGCTCTCACGAATGCATTCTAGACTCTAATCTGCGCAAAAGTAAGAGTGATATATATATGAATGTATCTTTTCAATGTTACTGGTATAAGTGCATTCGTGTTGAGCTGCTCTTAGAGAATGGTAATTCGCAAACGCGTAAATAACAAACTTGATATTATGCCTTTTTGTCTGCTATGTTGTCTTATGTATGCAGTTCGTAATTACGATATTAATTCATTAATGCGTCAATCACAAAATTAAAACAGCTATACTTTCGAGATTACTAAGTTGACCATATATTATCATTTCTGTGAGTGGTGCAACCAATTACGGAAACATTTCATCAGAGTGATAAGTAGATGGCGGTTTAATTGTTTTTTGATTGTCCGCTCTGATGGACATTTTTTTACAAGAATGTAAAGCATTTCTACAAATCTAATTTTTTGTTAAAACATGTAATTTTTTGTAGAAAAAATGTACAAAATTTAACAACAAAAAAAATACAATTAAATACAAATATCTAATCGTTTCTTGTATTTTCTCGTAGAAGAGTAAACAAATCAACAATAAAGTACAAGCTTTTACGATTCAAAAATTTGTATAACTTTTTATCAATATTTTATATTGTAAAAAATTACAAATCATTGCAAAAAAATACAAAATTTCACAGAAGTTGAAATATTGAGAAACTGTACTTAAAATTATGTTTTAAATACTAGTAGTTTATTGTAGAAATGTACAATTGAAAAAAAAACATTAATAAAATCGATGGATTTTAATAAATTATATCAATTGTTATAAACGCACATGACTTCATTTCCGTATCGGATCAAGTTTGGCTATCTTTAAAATAATATCAAACTTAATAAAAACTCAAATTTTTGAAGATTTCGATATAAAATTTTGAAGATTGCTGGGGAAATTTAAAATGATTCTTTATTTTGAAAAATTAATGTTAAGAGCATATTTAAGAAGATAAAAAAGAATTTAATTAATGAATAACATTCGCATAATTAATAATCTGGAAAAAATTGGAGGATGTTTAAGATATATTTAAAAGTTTTGAAAAGATTACAAAATAATTTAAAACTTGAAAAGATTTCTAGACATTTAAAACAAAATGTAGAATTTTGAAAAAAAATTCGAAGCTTTTAAAGCATTTTTGAAGACTTCAAAAGAATAACCAATTTTTATCAGAATTCCTAGAAACACTAAAAATTATTCTTTTTTTATTGAAAAAGGCTGCGAATTTTTAATGGCGAGCTTATGAAAAATATGTGACTACTCATCCCGAATTTCGGGACGATGAAATAATTGGATTAAAAATTTAATTAAAAAAGAATATTTAAGAAGATTTCCAAAACTTTCAAAAAAGAATCAGATCTGGAAGATTTTGGGGTAATTTAAAAATTTTTTGTTTAGAACAAAATTTTCATTAGATTCCTGGAAAATTTATAAATAATTGTTTTTTCAATCAAATTTTTAAGGGCATATTTAAAAAGATCTAAAACAAAAAAAATTGACTTATAAGTTAATGTTTCTAGCTTAAAATATATTAATATGATATAATTTTGAAAAAGATAGCGCGGATTTTTATTTTTTTTAATCTTTGGACTGCACAATGTCTAAAAGTTTAAAATTTTGCAATTTAACGGTTTTTAATTACAAAATTTTCAATTGAAAAGTGTTAAAAACTTCCATTTTATACGCCTAAATTATTGAGCGTTTGAATTCAAAAAGTTTCAAGCTTTGATTTGAAGATTCAGCATTTTTAGTTTTTTGTACTTTTTTGAAACATTTTTCCACCATGGCGTAATCTTTATTAATAGGAAATGCGAAAAAATGGGAATGAAATTATTTTCGTACATGATTATGTTTTATCGGAATAATTGCAGACAATTTTTTTATCTTCTTAGTACAGGAAAGAAGATTAAATCGGCATCCGGATATGTTTTGTAAATATCCTCTTCCGGCAACAGAAATTGCCAAAAATTACAAACTATTCTCTCTTTTTTCTTTCAGGCCCTCGGACTCATTTTAGAAATTCAAAAAACTGGTAATAGTAGCAAAAAAATAAAATAAAATAAAATAGAAGCAGAATTAAATTTAACTGTTTTTGATTAAAAATGAAAATCTATTTTTTGTGAAAATATCAACTTTCATATTTGTCGTTGAAAATTGAAAGAAAAGAATTTTCAACTACGTAAATAATGAATCTTCAACGAAATAAATTACTTTCTAATAAATGTGTTGAATTTTGTATAAAAGTAAATTAATATTTAGCCAAAAGAGGTGAATTCTCAACGAAAAATGTAATAACTGATATTTCAACCAAAAAAAAAAAAAAAAAAGAATTTTCAACAAAATAGTTGAATCCTCAACCGAAAAGACGAATTTTGAACAAAACGACAGATATTTCGACCAACAAGAACACTTTTTACCCAAATTGTTTACTTTTCAGCAAGTTAGATCAATTTTCAACCAGCCAGTTGAATTTTCAACCAAAAATATGAATTTTTAACCAGGAAGATTAGTTTTCTACCAAGAGATGAAAGGGTAACAAAGGGTAACGAATTCAGGATAAATTTATAAGATTTCAAAACAATTCAATTTAAATTTAAAAGAATTCAAATGAATTTGAAACAATGTTTAAAATCATAAAACTTCCATTGACTCTCGTGAAATTGGAATAAATTTAGAGGAATTTAAGGTAAACAAAAAAAAAAAAAAAAAGAATTCGATGAAATTCATAAAAATTCAAGGCAAATTAAAAAAAATCAGATGAACTGAAAACGATGTAAGAATATGAAAAAACTTCATTGAATTCAGTATATGTTTGTGATAATTATTGAGTAGAATTAAGTAAATTTAGAAGAATTCAAGTGAATAAAAAAATTGAAGAGAATTCTAAAGAATTTAAAAGAATTCAGGGCAAATTAATCAAAATTCATGGTAAATTCCAAAAAATTTCAAAATAATTTTTTAAATTACAAAAAAGTAACTAATGACTACAGAACAATTTAAAAGAATTCAAATGAATTGGAAAAAATATAAAAAAATATAAAAAATCCATTTATTCCAGTAAAATTTGAGTGAACTTGGAGAATTTAAGAGAAACGAGAAGAATTCATAGTGAATTCAAAACAATTCAAAAATATGAAAAAATTTATTCAATTCAGTAAGTTTGAAATGAGTTTAGAAAAATTAAAAGGGCATTGAAAGGAATTAGATCAAATTCCTATGAATTAAACAAAAACTTTTTAAAATCCATATAATTGATTAAAATTGAGTAAATTTAGAAGAATTCAAAAGAATTTAAAAGAATTCAGGATAAATTAATAAGAATTCAGGGCAAATTGGAAATAAATTGCAAAAAATATTTGAAAATCTCTTCCAATCTTTGAAACTCCACGGAATCCCTTACTTTTCGTGAATAAATTCCTTGAAATCCATTAAAATATTAAAATTCTTTGAAATTACTAAAACCCTTGGAATACCCTTAAAATTGTTTAGGTCTCTTGAAAATATCTGGGAATCGTTTAAAATACCCTAAAATATTTTAAATCATTTGAAGTCCCATTAAATTACTGAAATCATAAAAAAAATTTGTAATCTTTGAAAATAACATAAAATATTTCGAATCCCTTATAATCTCTTGAAATCCCTTAAAATATATCAAATCATTTAATTTTTAAAAATTAAAAAAAAATCCATTGAATTAAATAAAATTGAGCAAACTTAGAAGAATTTAAAAGAATTCAGGATAAATTAATAAAAATTCAGGGTGAATTCCAAAAACTAATTTCAAATCTCTTCAAATCTTTGACACCCTACAAAATACCTCACTTCTCGTGATTCAATTCTTTACAACCCACTAAAATATTACGAAATCCCGTGAAATTTTATGACGATATTTTCTCAAATTCTGGAAAATATAAAATACTTTAAACACATTGAAAACCTCGAAAAGCTTATAAAATCCTGTAAAATCTTTTAGATTATTAAATATCTTAAAACCTTATAGATCTTGTAAAATCGTTCCATATCTTCCGAAGTTCTAGAAAATGCATTATCTTTGAAAATTTCAAACGCTTTAAAATCCCTTCAAATTATTGAAATTAATTAATAATACCTTGGAATCATTTAAAATTCCCTCAAATATTTCAAATTAAAAGTTCTTGAAATGCCTTAGAAAGTTTTTAAAATACCCTAAAATCTTAAAAATTCCTTTAAATTATCGAAATCTATTAAAAATTTCTCGAATTCTTCAAAAATATCCTGAAATATTTAAAAAGAATTCAAGATAATTCAGAAATAATGATCTTTTCATTTTAAAAAGTGATTAAAAAGTGATTTGAGAAAAAAAGTTACTATTATTGACTGTGTCGCAGACCTGATTATTTTTTAAGCCTACTTCTTCCAAAAATGCCCTGATTTTTGCTATTTTATTCAAAATTCCTGACCACAGGGACCAAATCTTGAAAATAGAGTACTTTAGGGAGGCCTGCACTTGATTAGTTGCATTCCACTAGATTACCGAGATTATTCGAGAGCCCTGTTCCGATAAAAAAATTGTCAACTCCAGAATCCCATCTGTTTTTATTTTAGTTTTATTCCCTCCAGACACTGTCTCCTAGGTATACTGTGCAATGAATTTATAATCTTCATTTGCAGACACTTCATATGCAGATCGTATTTTTTACGATCAACAAAGACCATAAAGGACCTACCTTCTCTGGCTTTCAGGTACACAGTATTCGCTACGATGTTCTCCAACTCCATCAATTCCAGCTTGATCGAGTTTGCGCGGCCGAACCAAGGAGAATCCACGAAGACAACTTGGGTAAAGATGTTGAGGAAGACGCAAACTTGCAAGACCTTGGAGGACGAGAAAACTCCGGGTACACCTTTGTTCGGGTTCGATCACCCAGTCACTTCCCATCTGTTTTCGACGGCTGTCCGGAAGAATCCACTCACGTGTCTGCCACGTGGGATTCCAGTATTGAGCTTCGAGAAAATCTACAAATCTACCAAATAATCCAGCCTTTTCCAAATCAATTTCTTCTCTTCTGATCCTCTTCTGATCAGTTGTCGATACAAATCTCGTGACTACTCCTTCGATTTCAACCCTTTGGAAGACCTCTACTTCATCTTTAAAGACAGATCCGATTCACTCACACTATCATCCTCACAACTGATGCGATTATGAGAGATTGTCGATCCGCACTTCATCACTTGAAGAAGAAGCAGCAGCAGCAGCAGCAGAAGCAGAAGCCGGTGAAGAGAGGAGGCTTGAAGACATTTGCGGGGACATTCTTTTGTATTTCCAGCTGAGGGCTCTTCCACTCTTCATGAACAAAGTCGAGCCTCTTCTCTCCTCTCCTCTCGACTTGGGTCACTTGGGATACGAGTATCCTCGCGAGCAAGGATGTGTGTTCCACGATGCAACCTCTAGATCCCAGATACTGACTCGAGTGTCGACGTCCTCGCGGGAATGACGTCAGAATGTTCGCAAGCACGCAGTTGCAGAAGCGTGTCTCTCCTTTTTTTTTTTTTTTTTTTTGTTCGAGTCCCTCCACCTCACCTCTAATTGGTAGAGATCTTTCGCCGTCGATGGGATCCCAAATACAGACGCCTTTTTCAGACCACACGTTGTCTCCTGGAAAGAAAAATTAAAAACTATAAACGGTTCGTTTCGAAAAATATGGATCATTCACATATTACGTGACACTCGGAAGGGGGTGGGGTCTACCCTAAAATTACAAATTGTCACATAGCATGGGGGTCGAAAAGGTTTTTTAACACGTGACACTTCGTTGATCAAAAAATAAAATTTAAATACTTCTTGGTACATTAAAGACCAAAATAGTTTAATTTTCAAGTCAAGAAGAAAAATCTTCAAGAAAACAGTTGAATTTTGGACAAAACAGCTGAATTATCAACTAAGAAAAATAATTTTCAACAAAAATACGAATTTTCAATAAAATAAATAAACATTTAAGAGAATACTTGAATCCTTAATCAAATACATTAATCTTCTACCCAAATAGAAGAACTTTTAACAATAATATTTAAGTTTTCAAGCTAAAAAATCAAGTGTTTTCGAAAACAGTGAAGTTGTAAACCGGAAAAATGAAATTTGAACCTGTTGAATTCAACTAAAAAAAGAGAATTTCGAACAAAATAGTTGAATCATCAACCAAAATGATGAACTTTAACAAATAGGATTAATTTTCTGCCCAACAAGACACATTTTCAACAAAATACGTAGATTTCCTACAAGGTAGTTGATCTTTTAACATATAAAGGATGTTTTTTTTACCAAAATAGAAATAGTTAAATTAACTAAAAAATATATTGAAAAACGAATTTCTAACAAAATAGTTATATTTTGAATTAAACAGTTCAATTTTCTACCAAAATAATTCAATTTTTAACGATGAATATGCATTTTACCATAAAATTTCGTTAAAAAAAAAGACAGTTTAATTTTTAATCAAATTGTTGAATTTTCAGTCAAATATATATTTTTTACAAAATAGTTGAATCCTGAACCAAATGCTTGAATTTTCGACAAAAAATTATTTTCTACCAAATAGTTGAATTTTCCACTTATAAAGGATCAATTTTGAACCAAAAAAGAAACAGTTAAATTTTTAGTTATAAAAAATAACCAAAATAAACGAATTTCTAAGAAAATTGTTAAATTTTCAATTGAATAGTTTGATTTTCTACCAAACTATTTGAATTTTTAACCAAAAATACGAATTTTCATCCAAAAAGTCCATTTTCAACCAAATAGTTTAATTTTATACATGCATTAATTTGCAAACCAAATAGTTAAATTTTCAACAAAATAGTCAAATTTTTAAACAAGGAGATGAATTTTCAACTAAAATGATGAATTTTCCAACAAAAAGACGAATTTTTAACAAATGAAGATTTTTCATCCAAGAAAGAAAAAAAAGTTCATCCAAATTATAACATATGTGAATTTTTAAATAATAATGTAAAATGTTTGAACAAGAAAAGAAAAAGTTAAATTTTGTTAGAAAGAAATTTAAAAAAAAACGAATTTCTAACAAAATAGTTACTTTTTGAATTAAATAGTTTAATTTTCACAAAATAGTTTAATCCTGAACCAAATGCTTGAATTTTTAACAAAGAAAATTAATTTTCTACCCAAGTAGACGAATTTTCAACAAAATTTCAACAAATTCACAATAAAAAGTCCAATGTTTTAGAAAACAGTTAAATTTTATACCGGAAACACGAATTTTCAACCAGTTGAATTCAACTGAAAAAGGAGAATTTTTAACAAAATATATACATTTTCTACCAAACAGTTGAATTTTCCACTTATAAGGGATCAATTTTTAACCAAAAAAAGAATTAGTTAAATTTTCAGTTTAAACAAAAACGAATTTCAAGGAAAATTGTTAAATTTTCGATTGAATTGTTTAATTTTTTACCAAAATATTTGAAGTTTTAACCGAAAATATCAATTTTCATCCAAAAAGTCAATTTTCAACTAAATAGTTTAATTTTCTACAACATAGTTGAATTTTTAAATAATAAAGAAAAAGTTAAATTTTTGTAGAAAATTTTTTTAAAAAACAAACGAATTTTCAACAGAATGGGTACTTTTTGAATTAAATAGTTTCATTTTCTACCAAAATAGATTAATTTTTAACCAAAAATATGAATTTTCAACAGAAAAGTCTATTTGATCAAAAATAGTAAAATTGTCAACTTATAAAGGATAAGTTTTGAACCAAAAAAAGAAATAGTTAAATTTTCAATAAAATAATATAATTTTTTACCATAATAGTTAAATTTTTAACAAAAAATATCAATTTCCAACAAAAATGTCTATTATTAACCAAATAGTTTAATTTTACGGCCGAAAATATAAATTTCTTATGAAAAGACGAATTTTCAACAAAATACGTGAACGTAAAATAAAAGAGTTAAATTCTCAGTCAACCGTGATGAATTTTTAACCAAATAGTCGAAATTTCGACCAAAAAGATGAATTTTCTACGAAAATAGATAAATTTTCAACAAAATACATTTCATACATTTCAGTTGAAAAGGGTGATTTTCAACAACATACGAATGTGTTTTTAACCAAAGATATGAATTTTCAACTACAAAGGATAAATCTTCAAGCAAAAAAATTAATGTTTAACCAAAATAGTTCCAACATTCAACCAAGAAGTTGTATTTTCAACCAAAGAAGATTTTTCAGTTTAGAAAAAAAAATTGCAATCAAATTGTTGCATTCTCAACAAAATAGTTAAATTTTCAACAACATAATCAAATTTTAAACCCAAAAAGATAAATTCTCAACCAAAAATATAATAGTAGACTTTTCAACCAAAAAGAATGAACATTTAATCAAAAATAGTTGGATTTTCCTATTTCGTTCTATAAATTCACTTCTCATTTAATTGGAAGAACGAGAAAATGCAGAAAAGAAAGAAAATAGAAGTTTTTATAACGGTTAGACTAGCGAATAATATTTTGAAGAATCATTGAAGATCATTTTTAATACTTTTAAAATATTAGGTATAACAAAATTGAAAAATTTTCTTCCGAAATTAATTTTAAGTTAAAAAGTTAATTTTCCAATCCGCACACTTGTTGATTCCGGACTATACAGACTTTAAAAAAATTTAAATACATTTATTGAGAAAAAGGGGAAAAGGGAAAGTTTTTCAAAAATAGGGGGTTCCAAAAATTCGGTACGAATAGTGGGATTTTTTTCGGTACAAATAGGGGTTACTGGAAAAAAGGGGGGAAAGGGGAAAATTCGGGGGAAAATTCAGGGGAATAGGGAAAAACTGTGATCCCTGTAATGAGACTACCTGTACAAAATATTGACAATGTTCGGCGGTAGATTTGAGTCGAAATTTGGAAAGTAGTTCCATTGAAATAAAAAATTTAAATACAGCTGGAGAAATTAGTTCTAACTCGCTTTAATCGCTATCAGTCCTATTTCATCCAGGGTCGATTTATAATCAACACAATTATAATCACATTAATTATAAATACTTTATCAACATCAATTACTGAAATTGACCCGGAAGATCGGGTTAACTCGTTATCGTCTTTATTCTGCGCATTAGCTTTCATCACAATAGTCAAGAAAGTTGATGATAATCAAATCAAATTAATATCTCATTACTTGTAATCTAAAAGTATGCCAGAAAACAATAGAATGATAAATGACGCTCGGGAGTTATTAGCGGCCTGCCAATCACGAGTAAATTCCGTGCAAGAGGATCTATTATTATTATCGATTTTTGTTTTTTCGAGTAAGGAAAACGAGTCAAGTTAGTCAGAAGTCAGAAGATACAAAGAGGAAAAACGAAGTAACGAAGCTAATACCCCCTTGTCCACACTGACCCATTCAACGTAAAATGCACATTAGCAATTAGCGATTAGCAATTAGAGAATTCTCGAGGACTTTGCTCAAAGAGCGAACAAGTATTTTCCCTTATAGGAGAAATATTATTATATAATAGTTTTTTGTCGATGGAAAACTAAAATTGGTACAATTTTCAGCTGTTGAAAAAATTCTCTAGCTCCGCTGGGATTAAGAAAATACTTAAATTTTCTATAAAATAATTTAATTCTCTACAAAACAATTAAATTTTCAACGAAATAATTGAATTTTCCACCATAGAAGATAGATTCACAACAAGAAAGTGTAGTAGTTGATATTTCAACCAAGAAGGATGAAATTTCATTTTAAAAAAATGAATTTTAAAATAAAAAAGAGGAATTTTCAACAAATGAAGATTTTTCAGCAATGAAAAAAAAGTTCATCTAAGTTGTTGAACCTTACAGGCAAAAGACGAATTTTCTGTACAAAAATTGAATTTTCAACCATAAAAATAGGAATTTTCAGCAAAAAAATTCATTTTCAACAAAATAGTTAAATTTTTAACCAAAGAGATCAAGCTTCATTAAAAAAACTTCAACAGAATAGTTCAACTTTTACCCATGCAGTTACAATTTCAATTAAAAAAGATCAGTTTTCAACTAAATAGTCAAAATTTAACCAAAGAGATGAATTTTCAACTCGTAATATGAATCTTCAAAAAAAAAAATAATTTCTTAGCGAAGTGGGTCGAACAAAATTTTCAAACAAAATAGTTTAAATAAGAAAAAAAAAATTCTTCTTATTTAGTTGAATTTTTTTCCTACTTGGACGAAAATAAAAAATATATATATATGGATACAAAAATATACAAAATTAATTAAATTAATTAACTAATTAAAAAATTAATTAATTAATCTAAAATCTAAAATCTAAAAATTTAATCTTCAATCAAACAGTTGAATTTTTATCCAAGAAAGATTAATTTTCTACTAAAACAGATGAATTTTTAAATCAGAAAGACAAATATTAAAAAATATAGTTGAATTTTCA
>CAKNXH010063456.1:36277-68406 GCA_932178445.1 Andricus quercusramuli | reverse complement strand
AAAAAAAAATAGTTAAATTTTCATTCAAAGAGGATCCTAGTTCACTTTCCAACACAAAAATAAAAATTGTAAACTATAAGTTAATAGTAAGTAAGTTAATAGTAATAACTATAACTAAATAGTCGAATTTTTAATAAAAAAGTATGACTTTGTAACAAGATTGTTAGATTTTCAACCAAACACTTGCATTTTTGTCCATGAAAAATGAAAATTCTACTAAAACAGGTGAATTTATAAATCAAAAAGCCAAATTTTCAAAAGAAGTTGAATTTTTATCCATAAGGATTTCTATGAACTTTTCTAGAAAAAATACAAGTTTGAAACAAAAAGTAAATTTTCTAGAAAATTGTTGAATTTCGAACAAAAACAGTTGCATTTTTGTCCAAGAAAGATTCAATATTTCAACTAAAAAAATACGTACTTTTAAAATAAAGAGACAAATTTTCAGAAAAAATATTTTTATCAAAAAAAGATTTCAGATGACTTATCAGCAAGAAACTATGAATTTGAAACAAAAGGTTAACATTATACGAAAAGAGTTGAATTTTAAGCCCAAAAAGACGAATTTTTAACAAAACAGTAGAATTTGCAAAAAAATAATGCCTTTTTCAAAAAAATTGTTAAATTTCCAACCAAATAATAAAATTTATAACTAAAAAGATAATCTGCAGGAGAAAGTTTTTGCGAATGTGCAAAAATTAAACACATTAGTGAAGGACCCCCTCCCTCCTTCCGTAAAAAATCGTAACAAAATGTCTCGCCCCCCTCAAGGGGGGGGGGAGGCTTGAGCTGTTACGTCATTTAAGTAAGGTCCCTTATCATTGAAGAAAAGCATGAATTATTTAGAAACTATACCCCTTTTTCGTGAAAAATGACCCTATTTCCTCTTTTGCGGTGTGATCCCTGTATCAATGATAAAATCTGCAGATTTTTGTATCTGTATAGAGCAGGTGCATGGAGAAGATAAGAACAACGATGTATCTAACCGCATCGTTGGGAGTAGTTCCCCCAACGATAATCTCACATTCTCTTTCCGGTTTCGTGTCCCTCTAGGTGGGACATTTTTCCCCCATCCGGAGGCAATGTCCCACCTGGTGATTCCACCGGCTCGATACTGCTAGACCCCCGCCGTGCGAATACGAATCGCCGGTTTAGTTTAAAGCCCCTAGACTCTAGACTCTGCTGAAAAACAAGCAAAAAAGAACCTAATGGGATTGTTCGGCAATTTCGAGAACATCGTTCTCAAGCTTAGGAAGAAGAATATAAAGAAATATTGGAGACGAATCTATCTCATAGCCAGAAAAACCAATCTAAATTTGTAAAATCACTCAATGTACGAAGCTAAGGGCCAGTTTTATTTTTTCTCATTAAACTGATGTAGTTTCTGAACAAATAGGTATAAAAGAATTTTACAAGGAATCTGTATTATCATTAAAGAATAACAGAAAATATTTAACGTCTTTTCAGACTAGATGGAGCTATGAAAGAATAGTATATTGTGCTACAAGTGCAGAAAGTAGGAAGTCCCACACGAGTGTGAAGTTTGCTGTACGAGCCAGAGGCGAGTCGAAGGGGAGTTGTGGGCGAGTCGAAGGGGAGTTGTGGGCGAGTCGTAGGCGAGCGGTAAACGAGCCGAAGACAAGCCGGAAACGACCCGATGATGAGCCGATAGCAAGTACTGTAAACTTCACAATAGTTGCAACTGTCTACTTTCAGCACATGTTGCACACGATATTTTTTGTAAAAAATGCAGGAAATTTTCGATTTGAGAAACAATAAGAATAATTTTTTTGGAAATTTATGGTAATTTTTGCCAATTTATGATAAAATTACCAAAAATTACCGAAAATTTTCGGTGAATATTTATATTACCGAAAATTTCCAGAAATTCAAGTTATCCGAAGCTTTAAAAAAAAAAATTCGAAAATTTCCAGAAAATGCTAAATTTCCGGAAATTTATGAAAAGTTGCTAAATTATCGGAAATTTCAGGTCTCTAAACCTTTTTGGAAAGATTAAAAAAATGTCCAGAAATTTACGGAAAATTGCTAAATTTCCGGTAATTTATGGAAAATTGCTAAATTACCGGAAATTTCAGGTAGCCAAAGCTTTTTGGAAAAAATTTCCAAAATTTCCGGAAATTAATGGAAAATTGCCAAATTTCCCAAATTTCCGGGAATGTATGGAAAATTGATAAATTTCCGGAAATTTAAGGTATCAGTCTTTTTCAGTCTCTCAAGCGTCAAATCATAATGAAGTGAGGTTATTATTCCGGCAGTCCTGGAAAGTAAATCTGATTCGAAATGCGCAAGCGCAGCAGCTAGAAAAAGTAATCTTGCTCAAAGAGCGCAAGCGCAGCAGCTAGAAAAAGTCTTTTTATAACTGCTTTTTACTACGGCTTTGGAATTGGTCACTTCCCGCACGCAATACATGCCTCGAAAAGCAAACATTTCGTGCGCGCGTCAGAAAAAAATTATTTTAAATAATTTTTTTCTGGAAAAAGATCTTCTCCTTTCGCTCCGCTGGGAATCGAACCACAGAACTACTGATTTCCGGTCAGGTGCTTTCCCATCAAGCTACTAGAGAGAAGGAGAGAAGAAACTTTTTTCAGAAATACACGCATTATTTTGCTGAATGGTACGAATTCCCAGCGAAGCGAAAGGAGATCTTTTTTCAGAAAAAAATTATTTGAAAAAATTTTTCTTTCATATATCCATCTAGTCTGAAAAGACGTTAAATATTTTCTGTTATTCTAAAATGATAATACAGATTCCTTGAAAAATTTGATTAGTACCATTCAGCAAAATAATGCGTGTATTTCTGAAAAAAGTTTCTTCTCTCGTTCTCTCTAGTAGCTTGTTTCTTGAAATAGGTTTCAAGAAAATCTCGAGTCTTCTCGAAATCGTCTCGAATGCGTCACTCAATTTAAAAAACAAAGTCAGGGAATTTTATTGATCAGAAAAAAGTCAGGGATTTAGTAAAAAAAAATCTTGCAAAAGTCAGGGAATTTCTATAACTCTAAATAACTCTCAAGCCGAATAAATTACAAATTTTTCAATTTGGACTTGAAATTGTTTTAGTCCGTTTATAAAAAATTCTAGGTTAAAAAGTTCCAAGATTAAGATTCTGGTCTTTAATTATTAATGGCCAGGTAAAATGGGAAACAGGTCAGGGAAAAATTAGGGAAATTTCAAAATGAAGTTTTGTGGTAACCCTGATATAATATTCTCGTTAGTAATTTATTTATCTTGTATTTGTATTTATTTTTTTGCAATTGCTTCCTCTGGAACATTATGTTTTTAGTTATTAATTTTATTAATCTTTTGAAAATTCAACAATTTTATTAAAAAGTTATCTTTTTTGTTCGAAAATTCAACTATATTTTTAAAAATTTACTTCTTATTCAAAACTTATATTATGGTTTTGAAAAGTCAAACTGAAATCTTTTTTGGATGAAAATTCAACTATTTTTTCGAAAATTTGTCTTTTTAATTTAAAAATTCATCTATTCTAGTGGAAATTGCATCTTTTTTAGATAAAAATGCCAATTTTTGTTTGAAAATTTTACAATTTTGTTACAAACTCATCCTTTTTGATTAAAAATTCAACGGTTTTGTTGAAATTTCGTCTTTTTAGGTCGAAAATTGAAGTATCTTCGCAGGAAATTTACTTCTTGTTTAAAACTCATATTCTGATGTTGAAAAGTCAAACAAATATTTTTTGGATGCAAATGTAACTCTTTTTTTTGAAAATTTCTCTCATTAATTAAAATATTTATATGTTTTAGTAGAAATTTCATCTTTCTTGGATAAAAATGTTATTGTTTGGTTGAAAATTAATCTTCTTTGCTTGAGGATTCAACTATTTTATTTGAAAACTTCATTTGAACAACTTGTTAAGAAATAAATTTGTTGTTGAAGATTCATATTTTTAGTTGAAAATTTATCTCTTCGCTTGGAAGCTTAACTATTTTTTTAAACAGATGTTTTTTAATTCAAAATTCAACTGCGTGAGTAAAAGTTGAACTATTTTGTCAACTTTTTTTTAATGAAGGTTTATCTCGTTGATTGAAAATTGAACTCTTTTGTCGAAAATTAATTTTTTTCTGAAAATTCATAAATTTTCTGTTTGAAAATTCTATTTTTGTACAGAAAATTCGTCTTTTGGCCTGAAGGTTTAACAATTTAGGTAAACTTTTCTTTTCGGGACCGAAAAATCTTTATTTGTTGAAAATTCGTCTTTATGGTTTTAAAATTCATTTTTAAAAATGAAATTTCATCTTTCTTGATTGAAATAACAACTATTATACTTTTTTGTCGAGAATTCATCTTTTTAAGTTGAAAATTCAATGATTTTGTTTAAAATTAATACATTTAAAATTGTTTCATTTGTATCTGAAATATTGCTTTATTCCATTTACAAAAGGTCCTATGATAAAAGTATTAAGATTAAAATTCTGGTATTTTCATGTTAATGTTCAGGAAAAATAAAAAATTGGTCGTTTTTAATAAAAATAGTCGAAATGTCCTGAATATTTGTCATCCTAGATCCGAAAAGAATAACTTTCTGACGGCAAAAAATTAAAACTACAATAAAATACAATATAAAGAAGAAGTACAAAATTCATCCGAATAATAGACTGAAGTTGTACTTTACTGTACTTTTTGTTGAAATTGATTGTATTTATTTCTAAATTCCTGTAAAAATTTTTTTAGTTTTTTGTACTTTTTTCTAAAAATATTTTCCTCTGCTTTAAAATTACGTTTGATAGGTAGTGGATATGTAGTTAACATTTTTATGTAAAAAAATGTTGCATAAGTTAAATTTCTGCTTTATGTATTATTTATTACAATAACAAACGTTCTTGGCAAACATGTAATATATATTTTTTTAATTTGTACACTTCTTCAATAAACTACAAGAATTTACAGCATCATTCTTAGTAAAGTTTTTCAATATTTCAACTGTTGTGGAATCTTTTATTCTGTCGTAAACATTTGTAATTTTCCACAGTAATTTACATGAAATTAAGTTTTTTTCATGGCGTCAAATGCCCATATTAAAAAATGTAAATTACTGTAGTTTTCTGTAACACCTTGTATATTTTTGCAACAAAGTTCTACACAATTTTTTAAAAAGTTATAAAAATTTTAAAAATATAGAAATTTGTACTTTGTTGTTTTCTTTTTTACTTTTCTACAAGAAAATACAAGACAAAATATCTATTTGAACACTTTGTATTTTGTTGTTATTTTTTCTATATATTTCTACAAGTTTTAATAACAAATTGCAACCCCAAAAAAAAAAGATTTTTCAACGAAAAAGGTAATTTTCAACCAAAATAGTTCAAATTTCAAGCCAAAAACTCGATTCTTCTACAAAACAGTTGAATTTGTAACCTGAAAATATGATTTTTTATCAAAAAAAGTTACATTTTCAACCGAATATTTGAACATTTACCCTAAAAAAGATTTCTATAAAACAATTTAATTTAATTTTCAACAAAAAAATCAATTTTCAACCAAAATAGTTGAGCGTTCAAGCCAAAAAGTCGATTTTTCTATAAAAAAAGTTGATTTTTTAACCCGAAAATATGAATTTTCAACAAAAACTGTATTTTTAACCAAATATCTGAACGTCTAACAATAGAAAAAAAGTTCTACAAACAATTGAACTGTCATCGCGAAAATATTAATTTTACACTAAAAAGGTAATTTTTCAACCAAAATAGTTGTTCAAAGGAAAAAGTCGATTGTTCTACAAAACAGTTGAATTTTTAACCCGAAAACATGATCATTTTCAACCAAAATATTTAAACGTTCAAGCCAAAAAAAGATGAATTTTTAATAAAAAAGAACGAATTTTCTATCCAAAAAGACGAATGTTCAACAAAATAATTGAATTTTCGACTAAAAAGATGCCTTTTCAAGAAATTAGTTGTTTTTGCAACAAAATGAAATGTTCAATCAAACAGTAGACTTTTTAATCAAAAGAGATGAATTCCTTACCAAACATATAATAGTAGATTTTTTAACCAAATAAAATTAATTTTAAGCTAAAAATACTGTAATTTTATCGGATTCGATTAATTTAGTTTGTAATTAAACGAAAAAACGAGAAAAAGGGAAAGTCTCCTGAAAACAGGGGAAGAATTTTTTTTAAAAGGGGAAAAGGGTGAAAGAGGGTGAAGCCTCTCTCCATATTTCAAAATTTTTTTTCTTCTAAAAGATTTTTTTACCAAAAAAGACAAAGTTTCCACCAGAATTGTGAATTTTCAAAAAAAAAAATGTATTTTTAAGAAAGTAGTTCAAATTTTAACGAAATGGTTAAATTTTTCTGATCACAAAGATGAATTGTCAACGAAAAATGTAATCGTTGATATAATAACCAAAAAAGGTTTCAATTTAATAAAAAAACTGTAGAATTCATTCAAGAAAGAAGATTTTTCAACAAAATAGGTTATTTTTTAACCAAATTATTGAGGTTTTAAGCCAAACAGATAAATTTTTCAAAACAGTTGAATTTTTAACGAGTAAATATGAGCTTTTGACAAAAAAGTTATCTGTCAACAAAATAGTTGAATTTTCTACGAAAACAGGAGAATCTTTAACCGATAAAGACGAATTTTCAAATAAATAAGTACAATTCTAACCAAAAAGATGAATTTTCAAATAAAATTATGTATTTTTAGACAAAAGGGGGGTTTTCAATCAAGAAGATTAATTTTCTACCCAAAAAGATGAATTTTCAACTAAAACGATGAAGTTTCAACAGAAAAATAAAGTTTTAATAAAAATTGTTCAACTTTTAATGGAATTTCACGCAAAGAAAATAAATTCTTATCGAGAAATATAATACATAGTTCGATATTTCAACAAAAAAGATTTGATTTTCTAATTAAAAGCTAACAAACTTAGCTAAATTCCAATTTTGCTCAGGATTCATAATAATTAAAATGATAGCCCTTTGTATATATTTTACATACAAACTAATTATTATTTTATTCTTATTCCCTAATTTTCCCGGCTCTAAAGTGCCAAATTTACTGAAAAAAATCTGATTTTTGACATTCTTCAAAAGTTTTTGAGTAATAAGATTAATGAATTAAGTCATTTCGGGAAAAACATGTAACCCAAAGTAACCTTTTCATAAAATAAGTAACTTTTAAGTAACCGCAGATAAAAAAAGTAACAAACTTACTAAAAAGTAACCCGTTCCGAGCCCTGTAATTATAATATTGTTTGCGTTGGGAGATGAAGAATAATCAGTAAGAAAATCCTGACAGAATAAATGGCAAGTTAGGAAGGAGTTAAAGAAGAAGCTAGCTAGCGAGTTAACTTGGATAACAACACGGCTCATCCGCATCAGATGTCCCTGAAACTTTCCTCCTTCGTCGAAATTTGACGTCAATGGATTAAAGCCTGTCCACTTACACAAGTAAAGAGCCATCACGGAATGGAAGAAATATTTCTATGAGGAAGAGTGGACATCACCAGGTTACGGCGACATACGACGTCAGCAATCCAATGACATGCGAAGCATATACTCGCTAAGTTAGCACACACTAGACCAGCTTCTGTCCTTAATTACGTTTGCAAGAACGCATTTTATTTCTACCAGAAGTTAGTCACGAGCTGATGATGGGTGCGAATTTCCGGATTTCTGACTGAATAAATAAAACTCGATTAAAACGAGCGACAGACAAATGATACGACGACGACGACGATGAATTAGACTTTGGAGGCTGTTGGAATTGGAGAATTAACGCTTGGTCTGTAAACGCCAATTAGAGAATAGAGACCGTCGTTCAACCGAACATAATCCTCTTTTTTATAATCCGATGCAGTAATGAGTTGCCTCGCGCTCGCGAGAGAGCAAAACAAAAGAGCAAAAAAGGGATGCTGTGCTGCTCTGTATGGTAATTTACATTACAGTGAGCCAATGAAGGTTGATGGTCTCTCTGCTACACATGACTAATGCTACAGTCATTTTAATCACATACGGTCAATGAGAGAATTATCGAGAGCTTCATCATTCTCTGCAAATTCAGCTGATAAGATACATTTTTTAACTTGGGTTCATCAATATTTTTGAGATATTGGGCGTACAAATATTTTCATGTTAAACTGAAACTTCCGACATGTTAGACTAAAACATCCAACTCTCTAAATCTGAATCAGCGATAAGTATACCGCTAATTCAAATCCGCGTATATATACGCTGCTTAAGCAGCGAAATTTAGCTGCTGATCAGTGACATTTCACTAATTAGCAGCTGAATTTCGCTGATTTGCTAGCGTATATACGCTGATTTGAATTAGCGGTATACTTATCGCTGATTCAAATTTAGAGAGAAGATGTTAATAAAACTGAAATAATAAAACTGAAACATCCAAGATGTTAAAGTCGTTATCCGAGTGTAGGAAAGCGCCATACCTCTATCGGCAACTTGATGCAGCTTATAGTCAATTTTGTGTAAAATTCTGCCGACATCTGTTGTTCACTTCATGAAGCTATTGGTCAATGTTTGCCAATGTCAATAGACCTTTTCATTTAAGAAAACGATGTTGCGCAAGCGCAAAAAATATATAGCACTTCCGTGAGTTTTGATGAACTTCAAAACTGACAACCCACTAATGGCAGCTATTAATTCATTTTCAACTGCATTTCTTCGAAAATGCTTCATCAATCTTTTTTTTATAGATGTTTTTATCATTATAGATAATTTCATTTTTGTGTAAAACACTATTTTTCTACTATTCCAACTATGTTAATATACACGATGTAAACATGGCCTGCATTCTACATACCGGTTAACAAGTTGTTGATTGTTCCCTTTGGTACATTGTTTTTTGCACTTCAACCACCTTCGTAACTGGCAAATAGTATTTTCGTCAACATTTTTATGCTGTAATTCAGAACCTGGCACATCTTTTTCATTCAATTTCATATTAAAATTTAGTATCACAGTGCACATTTTAACGACATAGTCCGAAACCTTTAAATGCCCGCTTAGTATTATGTTGGCGCCTAAGCTTCCGCTCTTAAATGAAATTTTTTGTGGAACAACTATGATTATTAATGTTTTGGTCATAAGATAGTAATAATAATGTTAGTTGAAAGACATCTGGAAATTCAGCTGATGAGATACATTTTTTAACCTCGGTTCATCAATATTTTTGAGAATTTAGGAGCCAAAATATTGTTATGTTAAGCTGAAATTTCCGAGATGTTAGACAGGAACATCCAAGATGTTAAAGTCGTTGCTCAAGTGTAGGAAAACGCTATACCTCTATCGGCAACTTAATGAAGCTTATAGTCAATTTTGAGTAAAATTCTGTCGACATCTGTTGTTCACTTCATGAAGCTTATAGTCCATGTTTCGTGCCGTATGTCAACTTGTGGAACTATTATGATTATTAATATTTTGGTCACATGATATTAGGTCATTAGAATCGATAACATTTATTTTTGTTCTGATATTAACTTAAACATTTTTTTAAATAAAAATTAGATTTTTTATGTTTTGTCCCGGAATGACTCATCAAACTCTCCAGTAAGGTAATGTGAATTAGTCCTGCCCTAAACCAGAAATTTTAGAATTTAATTGACCCCAATTCCATTATGCTGTATATTTTCAACAAGAAAAATTAAAAAACTTTATTGTTTGTAAGTAATGTAAATTTTGCAGTCAATATTATAAGACATTTCAGTCGCGGATATGGGCTAAAACTTAATTTAACTGACATAAATTTTCACTTTATTTTTAATTTCACCAAAAATTAATGTTGTATAAGTACAAAAATATAGAACAAATTTGGTGTTCTGGCCACGGATAGGGGTCAAAACTTAATTAAGTTGATCAAAATTGTTTAACTGATGAAGAATTATCTTTCTTTACAAATTATTAGAGTAAATACTTTGGACATAGAAAAATGATTCATAAAAGTGTTGTTTCCAGGGGAAATTGGGTGATTTTTCACGAAAATAGGGGAATAAATTCTTTTAAATAAAATTAATGTATAGTTATAACAATATAGAATTCAGAATGAAAAGCTTAAGATTTCACGTCGAAATATATTGCATTTGCACCAAAATAGTTCATTTTTGAACCAAAAGAAACATTAATTTTCTACCAAAAAAGATGAATTTTCAATGAAAAAGTTTAGTTTTTAAGCTGAAAATTCGAATTTTTTCAGAAAAGATTAGACTTTTGAACCCGAAAAAATCAGTTTTTATCCAAGAAAGATGCTGTTTCAACCAAGTATTTGAATTTTCAAAAGAAGAGAGAAATTTTTCTACAAAATAGGTGAATTGTCAACTTACAAAGATGAATTTATAATCAATTGTTTAAACACTTAAGCAAATATGTAGTTGAATTTGTAAGACAAGGCCAATTTTTAGATATTTGAATTTTCAGTACAAAAGGACGAATTTTCAACAAAACAGTTTAATTATCCACCAAAAAAACATGAATTTTTAAGAAAATAATAACATTTTCAACAGAATTAATAAATTTTTCAACAGAATATTTGAATTTTAAGCTAAAAATATTATAGTTGATATACAAAGAAATTTATTTTAAAATAAACAAAGATGAATTGAACCGGAAAGGCGAATTATCTACAAAACTGTTGAATTTTCTACTTGAAAATATGAATTTTTAACTAAAAAGCTCAATTCAACAAAATAGTTGAATTTGCTATCAAAAGAATAGAATTTTCAATCCAAAAAACGAATGTCTAACATAACAGTTGTGTTCTTAAGTCAAAAAGACGAGTAAAATTTATATTAATTTCCCACCAAAAGAAAAGAATTTACAACCAAATAGTTGAATTTTTAAGCAAAAGAGCAACGATGATTTTTGAACCAATTTGTCTAATCATTAAACAAAAAATATTACACTTCAACTAAAAACAGTTCAATTTTCAAGCCAAAACGACGAATTTTCTATCCAAAAAGACGAATGTTCAACAAAACAGTGAAAATTTTTATCAAAAAATGAATTTTTAAGAAAATAATTGAATTCTTAACAGAAGAGTTGAATTTTTAAATAAAAATGTAATTGTTGATATTTCAAAAAAAGAAAAATTCTAATTTAAAATAAAAAACAGTTGACTTCAACCAGAACGGCGAATTATCTTTAAAAAAGTTGAATTTTCTATTTGAAAATATCATTTTTCAAGCAAAAAGATAAAGTTCGACCAAATAGTTGTATTTTCTACCAAAATAAGAGAATAGTCAAGCCAAAGAAACGAATTTTTAACATGACAGTTGAATTTTCAACCAACTAGTAGAATTTTCAAGTAAAAACGATTAATTTTCAAACAAAAATGGAATAGTTAAATTTACCAATAAAAAAATTAATTTTTGAACGAACAAAAAAAAACGATTTTCCAACTAAAATGATCAATCTTGAACCAATAAAATGAATGTTTAACATTAGAACATCAACTTTCAACCGAATTTTGTAAACAAATATCAAGAGGTTTTTTCAGGAAAAATTTAAAAAAAATGAAAATGCAGAGAGAAATTAGATATTTAAAAAAAAATTTTAATCGATTTAAATCGATTACTCATTCAAAAAGAAGGGGGAAATTAAAAAAACGGCTGGAAAGCTTATGAATTTCCGCGTCGAATGATCCCTAAAAGAGATATTTTTGATTTTTTGAAAAGAATATATTACGTGCGAAGTTTAACAAGAAATTCGAGAATTTCTTGAATTTTATACCTGGACATCAACACATGGAATCACCTAGGAAAGTTGTAGCAAAAAGCTGAAATTGATACCACACAGTCTTTGAAGTTATGTCCTTAATTCAAGTTAATAAAACTTGAAAAATCTTCTTGGGTTCTCGAGATATGACTAAAAATGTCCAAGCGTATCTGCATCAAGTTGCAGTCTACGATATTTTAAATCTTTAGTTCAACTCGTGATGTGACTTAGGAAACTTATAGAAAAGCTGAAATTTACAGGGCATAATCTTTGAAATCTTACCCTTTAATTACGTCAATAAAACTTCAAAAATCTTGACGGGTTCCTAAGATATGACCAACAATTTTCAAGCGTGCCAGCGCGCAGCGTCGAGTTTCAGCTTTCCGATCACCGCCCTCATTTGCAGTCGACGATCACTGCTGTCGGCCGCGAGGGCAGTGATCGGAAAGCTGAAACTCGACTTAAATGGCTTAAATGACTCGGCTTAAATGAAAGATAAGATTTCAATGATTACGCATCGTAAATTTTCGTTTTTCTATAAGTTTCCTAAGTCACATCAGGAGTTAAACTTAAGATTTAAAATATCGTAGACAGCAACTTGATGCAGACATGCTTGGACATTTTTAGTCATATCTCGGAAACCCAAGAAGATTTTTGAAGTTTTCTTCGATTAAATCAAAGATAAGACTTCAAAGACTGTGTGGTATAAATTTCAGATTGTTTCTACAACTTTCCTAGGTGATATCATGAGTTGATGTCTAGGTACAAAATTCGAGAAATTCTTTAACTTTTATTCAATTTTCTCACGTGGTATATTCTTTTCAAAAAATCAAAAATACCTCTATTAGGGGTCATTCAGCAGTGGTTTTTAGTACCACTAGCGCTAGACGTGTATATAATTTCCGACGGTAGTTCGAAAGTTAAAAAAAAAATCGTGAAAAAAATACGAAAAATGGTATTGCCCTCCTGATATTTTCCTTACCTCAGCTCTTAATCCTTTCATTACTTGCGCTTTAATTCCGAGCATAATTCTTAATATTTTTACAGCTTGCGGCTTAGTATGCTTACATTCTCTGGGATTTTATAACTTCATTACTCAAGACTATAAAGAAGAATAAACCGAAGTTGTGGAGTTGAATTAGCAGACAGTAAGTTAGATCAGTCGCTCGTGCCAGGACAAACCCTGGAACTGGAGGCTTGTGGATCAAAGAAATTAGAATCAAGAACTTTTGTTTGTTGACTTGCGGAAAAAAAATTGTTTTAGGCTAATTCATCTAGTTAGAGTCTTAAAGCATCGGCACCACATCTATTATTGTAACCACGTGTTTCACGAGAGTCGATCGCACATGTGCGTGAGAAAAGTCCACAAACTCTGTTCGTCACAACATGTCAGTTGCAAAGACTTGATACTTGTCAATAAGGATATTTGCAAACATTGCTTCTTGCCAGATGTTTGAAATATCAGCGATCTAAATGGATAATCAAACATAGGAATTTTTATCAATTAGCAAATCATAATATAGCTATAGCTATAGAATTGATTGGCAAGATTTCAAATTCTGATTTTTGCTTAGGGAACGTCTACATATTACACTTCTCTGATCAAAAAATAAAATTCAAATCCGTGACGACACATAAAAGACCGATATTATTGACATAACAAAATTTAGTAGCTGCAATTTTAACCAAATAGTTGTATTTTTAAGCCAAAAAGACGAATGTTTTAGTGGACAGTAGAATTTTCGACAAAAAAAGATGACTTTGAGAAAAAAGTTGAATTTTCAACAAAATAATTAAACTTTCAACAAAAAAGTTTAATTTTTTACTAAATAGCTGCATTTTTAACCTGCAAGATGAATTTGCAACCAAGAATTTAAATCTTCTATCCAAATAAACGATGTTTTACAAAATGACTTAAGATGTTAAGCTCAGAATTCGACTTTATAAATCGGAAAAGGGGAATTTTCATCAAGAAAGTCAATTTTCAATCAAAATGAATTTTCAACAAAATAGCTGAATCCTCAACTAAAATAAAATGATTTTCAAACAAGTACTTGCATTTTTAACAAAAAAAGATGAATTTTAATCCATAATGATTAATTTTCTTACAACAACAAAAATTGTCGACAAAATAGTTCAATTTTCAACCTAGCAGATGAATTTTTAACTAAACTGATGAATCATCGAAACAAAAAAAAAAAAAGGAATTTTCCTATCAAGAACATAATTTTTCTGCCCGATTGGGAAAATTTTGAACAAAATAGTTCAGTTTTCAAGCTAAAAAGTTCAATGTTTCAGAAAACAGTTGACTTTAAAAACCGGGAAAGAAGAATTTTCAACATGAAAGTCAATTTTAAGTCAAAGAAGATGAATTTTCAACGAAATAGTTGAATTTTCCACTAAAAATGGCATAATTAAATCTTCAGTTTGAAAAACTAATTTGCAAAAAAAATTAATAATCGACAACATGAATTCAACTAAAAAAAAACGCATTTTTAACAAAGTAGTTGAATCCTCAATCAAAGTGACGAATCTTCAACAAACTAAATTTTCAACCAATAATGGAATAGCTACATTTTCAGATAAAAAGATTGTGTACACAAAAAAAAACGAATTTGCTTATTCAAATAAAATTTAATTTTTAACCAAATAGTTTAATTTTCTGCCAAAGTAGTTTAATTTTTAACCAAAAATATGAATTCTGAACAAAAAAGTTAATTTTCAACTAAATAGTTTAATTTTGTAATAAATTGTTGAATTTTCAAACCAAAAAGACGATTTTTTTACAAAACAGCTGAATTATTAGTCCAAAAATATAAATATTATAATAAAAAATTTGAATTACTACAGGATAGTTGAATTTTCAGCTCTAATGATAAATTGTCAATAAAAAAAATCACAAAGTAATTTAACTTTAAACCATGTATATCACTTTTCAATAAAAACCTGAATTCTTAGTGACACATGTAATTACTTTAATTTTGAATAAAAAACAGTACATTTACCAAAAAAATACAAATTTTCAATAAAATAGTTAAACCCTTAACCAGAAAAGATTAATTATCAACCAAGCAGATGCATTTTTAATAAAAAAGGATTAATTTTGACCCAAAAAGTGGATTTTTTACCCACAAAGATTAATTTTCCGCCAAAAAGATGAATTTTTAACAAAATAGTTAAATTTTCCACCAAAAAGATAAATTTTCAACTAAACTGGTGAATCTTTAAAACAAAACAAAAATAATTTCCAAGAGAAGTGTTCAAAATTCAACCAAAGAGTTTAATTTTTAAACAAAAAGTTTATTTTTTAAACAAGATTAATTTTTTTACAGAAAAAGACGAATTTTCAACAAAATAGTTGAATTTCAAACTGAAAAAAGATAAAGATTCAACCAAAAATAAAACGTAATTTCGACAATGTAGTTCAATTAAATCCAGAGAGATTAATCGTCAACCAAGAAAGAAAATGAATTAACAATGTCGTTCAACTTTAAAATAATTTATTGAATTTTTGACTAAACATCAATTTTCATCAATTATAACAAATATTGCCCTTGCTTTTCTTTTATTTTAGATATTATGAAATAAAAACGGTTTGCAATTATATCAATTTTTATATTAAAAACAAAAAGAAAAATTCAAAAACTACGTGAGAAAAAAAATAGTTTGTTTTATAATTGAACAAAATTTATTAATTTCTCTTCATTACACCGGTATTTTCAGATTTTTAAAAATCCCCTATTTTCCTCAGAATTGCACTGCTGAACCACTCTGATCCCTGACTTCCATCCATTGCCACTTGAACTTTTGAAATTGATCCAATCGGATATATTTGTTCAAAACTCTCTTTCATGAAATCAAAATTTTTTAAATATAATTTTGAAAATCCTGACTGATGAAAAAGAACAAGAATAAAATCTCAAAATTGAGATTGAGGGGCAGAAGAGAGGAATGAACCCATGCAAATTTGACGAAGACCAAGAAGGTCTGCAGATTTTTAAACTTTAAAAGAACTCTGCAAAGGAGGTAAAGTTTTCGAGGTCAGTGAAAAGTGTATGGCACTTCTACTTTTTCCCTCGGTCAATGTTACGTCTGCCATTCTCTTTCCTCAGATAGTGCATTCCTCGACATTTCTCTCACGTTTACGCTGAGATCGTCTAGTCTAGTCTAGTCTAGTCTAGTCTAGTCTAGTCAAGCGACCCCGTGGCGAACATATTCAAGACTTCAATTCAGATTCCCATCTTTTCCTCTTTTTCGAAATGTTCCTCCTTTTCCCTTTTTTATCAAAAAATCTCCCATTTTCCCCTATTTTCAAGATGTTTCCTCTATTCGTTCACACATACATACACTCTTAATGTTTGCATAAAAAAATACTAATTTGAACAAATATGCCTAGACCAGAGTTGCAAATAATCGATTAGATTTTCAATTCAATTAGGCCTTAATTATCAATTAGCTTATAATCCTTAATGATACAAATTTTCATTGAGAATTAAAATTTAATTTTTAATTAAATTTTATTCAATTGGCGATTAAAATTTAATTTTTAATTACACTTTTTTCAATAGACAATTAAAATTAATTTTTAATTGAATTTGGTTTAAATTTAAATTTAAATCGAATTTTGTTTCATTGACAATTGAAATTTAGTTAATAATTAAATTTTGTTAAATTGAAAATAAAAATTTAGTTTTTCTTTAAAACTATATTTTAATTAATAATTGAACAATTCAACCGATACTTATGATATATTTTTATCATCACATATGTATAATGTAATACATTACAAGCACTATACATTGTTTGCATTTTTTACACTTTGCTAGTTTTTACATTTTTTACATTAGGCTAGGTGTAATGAGAATAGTGAGGGAACTTAGACGCAAATATTTCTAAATAACAAATTTTAACATATAAAAAAAATTTTGTTATGCGACAATTTTCCGAAATGTATACAACATTTTTGTTGATGACAAATAAATTAATAATTTAATTATTTGACAAGAGACGATTGAATTAAAATTTTAATAAAAAATAGTTAAATTAAGTTTTAATCGTCAATTTGAACAATTACAATAAAAATTACATTTTAATTGTCAATTAGAATAATTTTGATTGGGAATTGAATTTCAATTTTCAATTTAAAAAATTTTAAGTAGAAACTAAATTTTCATTCTCAATTAGAAAAATTAAAATCAGAAATTAAATTTTAATTCTCAATTAGAACAATTTTAATTAGAAATTAAATTTTACTTCATAGTTTAAAAAATTTGAATTGATAGTTGAAATTTAATTATTTAATTATCAATGGAATTTCTGCAACCCTGGCGGTAGAGGGGAGGGGTTCCTTCACCCATGCACGTAATTTTTGAAAATTCGCAAAATCTTTCTCCTGCAAATGATCTTTTTAGTTATAAATTTTATTATTTGGTTGAAAATTTTTCTTTTTTGGGTTGAAAATTCAACTCTTTTCGTATAATATTAACCTTTTGTTTAAAATTCATATTTTACTGTTGATGAGTCAACTGAAATCTTTTTTGGATGAAAAATATTTTTTCTGAAAATTTGTCTCTTTAATTTGAAAGTTCATCTTTTTTTAGTAAAAATATTGCATCTTTCTTAGATAAAAAGGCAACAGTTTTGTTGACAATTTGTATTTTTCTGTTGAAAAGTCTATTGAAATCCTTTCGGATGAAAATTCAACTCTTTTTTGAAAATTTGTCTTTCTGATTTAAAAATTCACCTGTTTTAACAGAATTTTCATTTTTCTTGAACAAAAATGCAACTGTTTGGTTGAAAATTTAACAATCTTTTTTAAAAAGTCATACTTTTTGATTAAAAGTTCGACTATTTAGCAGATAATTAACTTATTGTTTACAATTCTTATTTTGATGTTGGAAAGTGAACTGGAGTCTTCTTTGGATGAAAATTTAACTATTTTTTCGAAGTTTTTTTTTAATTCATCTGTTTAAGAAGAAATATTTCATCTTTCTTGGATAAAAATGCAACTGTTCGATTAAAAATGCAACTGTTCGATTGAAAATTCAACTCTTTTTTGGAAATTTGTCTTTCTGATTTCAAAATTCACCTGCTTTAGCAGAAATCACATCTTTCCTGGATAAAAATGTAACTGCTTGGTTGGAAAAAAAAACTATTTATACTTTTATACTTTATTCATACTTTATACTTTTGGTTAAAAAAATTTGTCTTTTTCGATGAAAAATTCATTTTTGTTCGTAGAAATTTATTTTTTGTTCAAAAATTCATATTTTGATATTGAAAAGACAACTGAAATCTTTTCTGGATAAAAATTTAACTATTCTTTTTAAATTTGTTTTCTTCTTAAATAAAAATTCGTCTTTTTTGGATAAAAATGCAAGTATTGTGTAGGGAATTCAACAATTTTGTTAAAAATTCATCCTTTTTGGGTAAAAATTCGTCTTTTTGGATTGAAAATTCAATGTTATTGTAGAAACTTATTTCTTGGTTAAAAATTCATATTTTGATCGAGAAAAGTCACCTAAAATCTTTTTTAACAGAAACTTCAACTATTTTTTTGAATTATTTTATTTTGTTAAAAAGTCATACTTTTGGTTGAAAATTCTACGGTTTTGTTGAAAATTCAATTATTTTGTAGAAAATTTACTTTTTGTTTAAAATTCACATTTTGGTGTTAGAAAATGAACTGAAACCTTTCGTGGATGAAAGTTCAACTTTAAGAAAAAAGTTGTCATTTTTATTAAAAATTCATCTGTTTTAGTACAAATTTAATTTTTCTTGGATCAAAACTCAAGTATTTGGTACAGAATTCAACTATTTTGTTGAAAATGTATCCCTTTTGGTTGAAGAAATTCGTCTTTTTGGATGAAAAATTTAATTTGGTTGGTAGAAACTTATTTTTTTTTTTAAATTCATATTTTGATCTTGAAAAGTCAACTGGAATCTTTTCTGGATGAAAATTGAACTTTTTTTAAAAAGTCAACTGGAATCTTTTCTGGATGAAAATGTAACTATTTAAAATTTTTTTTTTTTTTAAATAAAAATTCATTAGTTTTAATAAAAATTTCATATTTTTTGGATAAAAATACAACTATTGGGTAGAATTCAACAATTTTCTGAAAAAGTCATACCTTTTGGGTAAAAATTCGTCTTTTTCGTTGAAAATTCAATTTTTTTTCGTAGAAACTTATTTCTTGGTTAAAAATTCATATTTTGATCTTGAAAAGTCAACTAAAATCATCCGCTTTGGTAGAAATATCTTTTTTTTCATGAAAATGCAACTTTTTGGTTAAAAATTATTATTCTTTGCTTGAGTATGCAACTATTTTATTTGTAAGATTTGGTTGAATCACTTTGTTAAAAAATCATTTTTTTGAAGATTTATATTTTTAGTTGAAAATTCAGCTCTTTGATTGAAAGTTTACCTATTTTTTTTTAATTAATCTTTTTCAATTGAAAATACAACTACTTGGGTTAAAGTTAAACAACATAGTTAATTTTTTTTTTTATTTAATGGCTATGTCTTTGGTTAAAAATTTATCTGTTTAGTGGAAAAGCCTTTTTTTTTGTTTAAAATTAATTTTTTAACTGAAAATGTAACTTTTCCAGTTTTGTAAGATTGACCTTTTTTAGTTGAAAATTCTCCTTTTTTGGTAAAAAAAAAATTTTCTTGGATTAAAATTTCATTTCTTGGGGTAAAAATGCATCAGTTTCGTGGAAAAATAATTGTTTGCTGAAGTCATATTTTTGGTGTGTAAATTCAATTTTTGTAGAGAAAATTCGTCTTTTGGCTTGAAGGTTCAACAATTTAGGTAAAATTTTCTTTCTTTAGTGGAAAATCTTTATTTGTTGAAAATTCGTCTTTTTGGGTTTAAAACACTTTTTTTTTTTTTTGTATAAATTTCATTTTTTTGATTGAAATATAAATTACGACACTTTTTGTTGGAAATTTATCTTTTCATGTTGAAAATTCAACTATTTTGTTAAATAGCCATTTTTTATAGTAGAAAAGACATTTTTTGTGTAAAATGAATAAATAAATAAATAAATTTGAAATTTCTATCTGAAAAACTGTTTTATTCCGTAATTTAAGTACGGCTCCTTACCTGCAACGGATGACCTTTCATTGTTATGAGATTAAGACCTGTTACAAAAACTGAAAAATGATGGAAACATGGCTCGATTAAATTTTAATTAGCTGAATCAATTTGCTTATATGATTAGAAAAGAGTAAAGAAAAGGTTGATGAAAATCGGATAATACTTTCAGTAATAAAGGAAATCTTGAAGTACAATAACTTTTAACTAGGGTAGAAGATATTAACTGATTTTTACCATATTTTCATCATTTTCTTCAACAACATAAGGAAATTGATTCCGCTAATTAAAATTTAATTGAGCCATGTTTTCATAATTTTAGTTTTTGTAAAAGGACTTATCTCATAACAATAAAAGGTCATCCATTGCAGGTAAAGGAAAGTAGCCTTCTACTCGCAGCGGATTTATTATAGTTTCAATGTAAAATGTTAAACTGTCACAAAATAAAAATTATTAACTCATAAAAGTTGCACTTTGGCCACAAAAAAACTTCAGCGAACTCTAAAAATTTGTTAACAAATCTGAACAAATAAAGTTGAGGACGCTTAAAATACTTGAAAAATTGGTTTTTCTTCTCCTATTTTTGTAAAAAATTCTCCGTTTCCTCTATTTTGGGAAAATTTCGCACTACGAAGCGTGCAATTTTGAAAATTTCAATTTTCGATTACAATGAGCACAAAAGAAAACAATTTTTTAAAATTATTTCTGAAGTTATTCATAGTTCAAGATGACCGCTGGACCGGAAACCCGGGAAAACTGGGAAATGGCCCGGAATTTTTTGAGATCAGGAAAACCCGAGAAATGACAGTTTTTTATTCTGAAAAAAATGATTTTAACAGAACATTTGAAAATATTTCAAAACAAAGACAAACTCTGATGTGTAAATAACAAATGAAAAATTATTGATTTGAAACTATGCAGATAAAATTAAAATAATTCAACTTCTAATTTAAAATGAGAAAGTTTAGGAAAAAAAAATTCTCGTTTAATTTTTACTGTATCTGACTTGAAATTGCTTCTCAATTTATAGATAACAAATGATAACATGAATTAATATTCTTTGAACTTGATCTGAATCTTTGAACTGTAAAATTGATAAAAGTTAAAAAAATTTAGTTCTAAAATTTAACTGTATTTAATTTTAAATTGTTCAATTGAAAAGTGTTAATAACATACATTTTATGTGTAAATTATTGAGTGTTTGAATACAAAATTTTTTAAGTAAACCATTTTTAAACTTCAATTTTAAAAGCTTAAAATTCGAGAGATCCACTTTGAGTACTTCAATTTGCAGTTCAGTTTTTATTACTTCAAATGAAAAAAGTTTAGCTTTATGAGTTCGAATTAATTAATTAAATTGTATTTAATAAAATTAGATTAAAAATTTAATTTTGTTACAATTAATTAATTAAAAAAATTAAAATGAATTTAAAAAATAAATTAAAAATAAAATTAATTAAATAAAATTTGGACTAACATCATATTCACTGTTCAAAGTATTTAGTGAAAAATTACACTTCTCGTATATAAATGCAAGTAATTAGTTAAAAATTAATTTTTTTTATTCACATTCTATGGTTCGAAATTCAACAGTTTTGTAGAAAATTCTTTTTTTTTTTCTTAGTAAATTAAATCTCTTACATGAAAATGTAATTACTCCATTGATCTTTTTTAGTTACAAAATTTATCTAGGTAAAAATGTAAACTTAAAATTGATCAAATAAAATTTGGACTAAAATCACATCCACTGTTTAAAGTATTTAGTTGAAAAATTATGTAACTTTTTGAAAATTCATCTTTTTTCGTAAAAAAATTAATCTTCCTGGTTGAAAATTCAACTATGAGGTTAAAAATGTATATTTCTTGTTGAAAATTCAACGGATTAGTTGATAATGAACTATTTTGTTAAAAATTCACATTCTACTCAAAATTCAACTGTTTTGTAGAAAGTTCGTAAGTTTGGCTTGAAAATTCAACAATTTGGAAAAAATTCTATTATTTGGTACAGAATTAAAATATTTTGTAGAAAATTAGTTTTTTTTTTTGAAAATTAGGTCTCTTATATGAAAAGTTAACTATTTCATTGATCTCTTTTAGTTAAAACATTTTTAGAAACGAAAAAAATATAAAAAAAAAAAAATTGATAGTAGTTCGAACTCAAAAGTTCATTGCCTCACTACCCGATTCGGGTAGTGTTTCTAGGTGGATATTTACTACCAGTGTGGGCCCACCACACCCACGACGGGCCAACAGCACGCAGTATTCCCGAACGGTCACCCATCCAAGTACTAAAAATAAGATAAGATAGTAAACTAAAAATAATTCAAATAATATTTGGACTAACACGGAAAAGTAAAAAATAGTGAAATTAGCGGATAATTGTGAGAAAAGTGTCTTTAGTTTCTTTTCTTTCGAAATAGTAGCAAAATAGGGTCATCGGTCAAGAAAAGGGTCTTTTTAGGCTGTTAGTTAGGGAATATATTCTGTTATTTAGATTGAAGAATTGAGGAAATATTTTCCGCTTAGCCTTGTGAAGGTCGAAATGTAATCCAGGAAACAATACAGATTCTTTCAAGCACGTGGAATTTTTTCTTTCACTTTTCCCTCCCTCGTGTTTGGACACGGAATCCTAAATTTTACGCTAATGGAACGGGCAAGGAACGAGGATATAAACACGCTCTGACGAAGAATGAAGGCCAATGACGTAAACGTAAAGCGAGGAAATTTCAGGTCAATGTGCCTTCGACTTTGATTATTTTTTTTTAGACGAAAAATGTGAAATTTGCTTCCAGATTTTAATCGTGTCTTTTTTCTCCTCAATAAATCTAAATCCCAAAAAAACTGGATTTGAAAGTTTTCCATTCTCGAGGCAATAGATGAATCAGGTGACAATCTAGAAGTCACACTTAACACAAATTGGAACAGGCTAGGCTGCGGATTGCGATATAAAATGCAACCTTAAATTTCAGAAATAAATAAAAACTTAGTACCGAAATATTGAGTTTTTGAATGAGGGTAAAAAAGTATTCAGCTAAAAAAGTTTCCGAGTAAATCGTCCAAGAATTTTGAGGTAGTACAAAACTAGATAACCAACAAAATCGGAATTTTTCTGGAGAGCGAAAATACATTTGGGAAAATCGAAATCACCATTTAAAGATAAGACAGAAGTCCACTTCCAAGATGACGTTAGAAACAGTTTTCCATTTTCGAGGAAATGGATGAGTCAACTGACAATCTCAAAGTCATACTTAACACAAATTGGAATAGGCTAGGCTGCGGATTGTGATACAAAATGTAAGCTTCAGTTAATAAAAAAAAACTCCTGAAATATTGAGTTTTTGAATGAGGGGAAAAAAGTTTTCATCTAAAAAACTGAACCATTTCCGAGTAAATCGTCCAAGAATGTTGAGGCAGTACAGAACTAGATAACCAACAAAATCGGATTTTTCAGGAGAGCGAAAAAACGTTTGGGAAAATTGAAATTACCATTTGAAGATAAGAACGAAGGACGCTTCCGAGATGAGGTGTTGCTGATTTAATCCCAAAAAAATTTGATTAGAAACAGTTTTCCATTCTCGAGGAAATAGATGAGTCAGCTGGCAATCTAGAAGTCACACTTAACACAAACTGGAACTGGCTAGGCTGCGGATTGCGATGTAAAATGCAACCTTAATTTAAAAAAAAATGAATAAAAACTTAGTACCGAAATATTGAGTTTTTGAATGAGGGTAAAAAAGTATTTATCTAAAAAAGTGAGCCATTTCCGAGTAAATCGTACAAGAACTTTGAGGCAGTACAGAACTAGATAACCAACAAAATCGGAATTTTTCAGGAGAGCGAAAAAACGTTTGGGAAAATTGAAATCACCATTAGAAGATAAGAACGAAGGGCACTTCCGAGATGAGGGTTTGCTGATTTAATCCCAAAAAAATTTGATTAGAAACAGTTTTCCATTCTCGAGGAAATTGATGAAATTGGAACAGGCTAGGCTGCGGATTGCGATAAAAAATGTAATCTTCAGTTTAAAAAATATATATAATAAAAACTTACTTCCGAGATTTGAGTTTCTCAATGAGCGTAAATTTTTGTACTTTTTTTACTCAAACACTCGAAAATTTGGAATTTCAAAATCAGGGTGGCCGTTTCAAACAAAGAACAAAATTCCCGGTCATTTCGCGGTTTGAAAAAAATTTTCACGGTAATGAAAACTGAAATGCAAATTAAAACTCGATGTGAATTGCATTTTGAATTAAATTTTGAACTTTTAAAAATTGAATTTAAACAAATTAAATTTTTGTATTCAAACGCTGAATTATTTATACGTATGAAACTGAAGCTACAGCCATTTTTCAATTCAACAATTTGAAATGAAATGCCGATAAAGCTTCAAAACAATTTTTTTTAACTTTTATAAACTGTACATTTCAAAGATTAAAAATTTTATTTCAAAATCTTCAAGAATCTAAATTATGTTAACTTTTTTTAATTCTGAAATTTAAAATTATTTTTGAATTTTTTAAACTCGTTTAAATGTCTTTTAATTTAAAATGATTCGATTTTTTTTTAATTTATATAAAAATCCTGCAAAATTAAAAGAATGCCCTAAAATCTTCCGGATTCTTTTATGACAATTTTGGAAATATTTCTAAATATTCTCTTGCAATTAACCTTTTAAAATAATTTTTTTTTTTATTTTCCTAGGAATCTTACGACTTTTTTCATTCTTTTGAAACCTTTCACAATTTTTGAAAAGCTTCTTAAGGTTTTCTTCGAAATCCGCAAAAATCTACATTTTTTTATATTATTTGAAATAATTTCAAGTTTTGAATTAATTTTGAATCTAGTCAAAACTTTGAAATATCTCTTCAACTTGCTAGATTTGTTTTTTAATTAATAAGTGTTAAGGGCATGTGACACAGCCAAATACCTACATTACCGACCTCACTTTTTCAATTTTCTGAATTTTTTTTTGAATCTAAGAACTTTTTTTGTAATTAAAATATCGGGCTGAAACTTTGGAAAATGTATGAGAAGACAATAAGCTACGTTTACGTACCTTATTCGAGGATGAACTTCGCAAAAAATTATTTTCGAAGAAATTAAAACTGGGTGCATTTTTTGAACCTGAGAACTTTTTTTATAAGTGAAATATCGGCTTCAAACTTTGAGAAATGCAAGAGCCGACAGTGAAGTACGTTTATGTACATCATTTGAGTATAAAAGATGCAAAAAGAAAAATTCCAACTAAATGTCAACAACGCTTGCCAGTTCGGTCGGTATTCGCGATGAGCACGAAAATGCGAAGTCTGGCGGCCACTGAACGAGGCCAATAGCGATTTCAATACTTACATAATTCAACATTGAAACAACATATTTCACTCAACTTTTATGCTGGACACAACTTTCAAAAAATATTATTGTAAGAACACCGGATCATCAATCTTTGACAGCGTGGACCCCATATTTCAGATGTAGACGAGTCAGCTGATAGAGCCTCGATTAGTGGCCGCCAGACTTCGCATTGTCGTGCCCATCGCAAAAATACCGACCGAACTGGCAAGCGGAACCGGAGTTGACACTTAGTTGGAATTTTTCTTTTTGCATCTTTTATACTCAAATAATGTACATAAACGTACTTTACTGTCAGCTCTTGCATTTCTCAAAGTTTGAAGCCGATATTTTACTTATAAAAAAAGTTCTTAGGTTCAAAAAATGCACCCAGTTTTAATTTCTTCGAAAATAATTTTTTGCGAAGTTCTTCCTCGAAAAAGGTACATAAACGTAGTTTATTGTCTTCTCATACATTTTCCAAAGTTTCAGCCCGAATTTTTATTTACAAAAAAAGTTCTTAGATTCAAAAAAAAATTCGGAAAATTGAAAAAGTGAGGTCGGCAATGTAGGTATTTGGCTGTGTCACATACCCTTAAATTGTTATTTATACATCAAAATTCAACAATTTCTATATAATTACTCGTTTAAATAATTAGTCCAATATTTATAAATATCAAATAATTGTTCATTTTCTTGATTACAAAATTTAAAATTGAATGGGTTAAAGATGGGATATTTTAGACTGAAAAAATATTTGAATAGAATTTAAAATTGAGTAAAAGCGTTCATAAAGTTTTAATCGGGCATTTGTATTTTTTCAGCTACCAAGATTTTGGAATTGAAGCAGTTAATTTTTTGAAGTTAAAACCTGTAAATTCTCTAATTTTGAACGGATTCAGTATCGTTGTGTAAAATCAATTATTGTTCACTTTTTAATACTCAAAGTACAGTTTAACTTTAAAAATCATAAAACTATTTATATTTACAATTGAGTAAAAACGTGTTTTATCAACAATTTTCAATTTGAACCGCTTTTAATTTTTAATTGATTACGTCTTCAAAAATACATTTTAAAATTCTTTAAATTGAAAATGTAGGCTTGAAAAAGAAGATATAAAATGGAATATCCGAACTAGAAAATCCCCGAATTATAAAATTCCCCAATTTAAACTGTTGAACATTGTTTTATAAATATTATTTATTTATTAAAAATACATGATTCAAATATTTTTATTAAAAAAATTATTTTTAATTTTTAGAGTTACTAAAATTATTGTTTGTATTTAAAATAACAATAATTGAAAAAATATATATTTCTGGATGAAATTTTTTCAATAATTGCTATTTTTAATTCAAACAATAATTTTAGTAATTGGATTATTCAGGAATTTTCAAATTCGGTAATATTATACACAGTCAGGAATTTTATTATTCGGGAATTTCTTCATTGGGGATTTTTTTTTTATTTCGAAATTTTACGATTCCGGAATTTTATTTTTCGGGATTTTTCAGTCGTTCCGTTAATTCGACGGTTTTCAAGTTATTTTTCTTAAATTAATAAGCATTTTTGGCATGTTTTTGTCGACTTTATTGATTTAGTAGTGGAAAATTCTTGAACTGAATTGTTTGTCTTCCTTAATAATTGTGCTAATATTAAGAGCAATTAATATAGCGATTCTTCTGACAATATTGAATTAACATTGAGGTCTGAGTACTCAGAGTAAACATTTTTGTTTAAGTTTTCAGTATCGTCTCCGGGACATAATTAGGCTCTTCCTCAGTTTTGTCCAAAGAGAAGCTTTTAAACCATTTATTATTTATTTTTCCACCTGGGGTCCATACTTTAATTACGTAAAGTCTTTTTTACTTGGGAGGGGGATCAAATATTTTTCTGTTCTATCATACTTGGGGGGAATGCGGGGGGGGAATAAATCGTGCAAAATGACAGAAAAAAACTGTACGTAATTTAAGGACTTAAGGAATTTAAGAATATAAATTTTAGAGTTGACTCTTTCTGCCTCTGAATTTGTTTAGCGTCTTATCATTCATTTTTTATGTTATTCCTTATTTTAGTTCTGAGAAACATTTTGTTTAAATATTTTATCATTTTGATCACGTATATAGACGAAAATATATGTGATTGCACTCAGTGCTTGAATCATTTTTCTGTCTTGATTTAATTTCTCTTCCAGAGGCGTATTCACTCGGGAGTCGAGGGAAAAAGAGGGATGGGCATCCCCAAGATTTATGAAAGGAGATGGCTAAAGCTTCCGTATAATCAATTTTAAATATAAAGATATAAAAATGCTGAGGCAGCAAAAGCGACGTATTGATCCGGCAACGGTTATGGTGTATTTCCCTAATGTTTAATTCACATTTACTGATGTATTTTTAACTTACAACAGAGAGAAAAATTGCAAAATGAATAAATTTTGAAATGTATATTTCAATTTTGCACTAAAAAATATAAATTTTCAACAAAAAATAACGAAGTTACAAGAAAATAGTTCAATTTTCAACCTAAATGATTAATTTTCAACTAAAATGATGAATCTTCAACTGGAATAGTTGAATTTTCAACAACAAATTAATTTTTACTAAAAAAGATAAATTGTTAACCAAAAATAAATAATTATATTTTAAGTTTGAACACTTAATGTTCCACACAACAGATGAATTTTCAACTAAAACTGTGGAATAATTAATTGGAATAAGTTAAATTTTCAGTAAAAAAATTACTTTTCACGACAAAAAAAAAACTAACTTTAAAAAAAATAGTTACATTTAAAAAAAAAGTGATGAATTTTTAACTAAAATTGTAAATATTGAACTGTAATAGTTGAATTTTAGACCAGAAAGATGAATTTTCAACCAACAATATTAATTTTTACTGAAGAAGATAAATTTTCAACTAAAAAAGATCATTTTTCAACCAAAATTGAATAAATAAATTTTTAGTAAAAAAATGTATGTTCAACAAAAAAATTAATTTTTATCTAAAATTATAGAATACTCGACTGGAATAATAGTTACATATTCAGTTTAAAAAACAAATTAATTTTCAACCAAAAAAGAAACAAATTTTCAACAAAATAGTTAATTTTTCGGCGAAAAAATTCCTTTTCATCCAAAGAAAAAAGAAGTTTTTTATAAAATAGCTCATAATTCAACCGAAGACATTGTATTTCCAACCTAAAAGATGAATTTTCAACTAAAATTATACATATTTAACTGGAATACTTGAATTTTTAACCGAAAAGAAGAATTTGTAAATGAGCATATTAACTTGCAAAGAAAAAGATAATTTTCTACCAAAAAAAATCGATTTTTAACAAAATATATCGTTTTTCAAACGAGGTGGTAGAATTTTCAATTAAAAAAGATAAATTTTCATCTAAATTGTTGAATTTTTAAGAAGAAAAAATCAATTTTGAACCAAAAATGGACACTCAAATTTTCAGTTGAAGGAAATAATGTTTCAACCAAAGTGATGAATTTTTAACTAAAATTATGAATCTTCAACTAATTTAGTTGAATTTTGTTGAAAATTATGTTTTCTAGACGAAAATTGATTGTTTTAACTACAAACGTGAATCGTACATGTTATTCATAATTTATCTTAAGTTGAAAATTCAAAAATTTGGTTTGGAATTCCTGTATTTTATTGAAAATTTGAATTTTGTGGAAGAATAGTCTGCTTGGTGATTAATTTATTTTTCTGGTTAGAAATTCTTTTAAAAATTCAAATACTTTGTTGAAAATTCATATACTCTGTTAAAAATTCATCTATTTTGGTAGAAAATTCGTCTTATTGGTTGAAAATTGGTCTTTTTGGTTGAAAATGTGTTTTTTCTTATTTAGAATTAGTTCTTTAACTAAAATTTAACCATTTTTTTGTCAAAAATTTATATTTTTTCATAGAAATTTAATCTTCTTCTTTGAAAATTATACTATTTCGTTGAAAACTTACTTTAATTTTATCGAAAATTAATTTTTTACTGAAGATTTAACTATTCTATTTTTAGTTAAAAATTTAACTGTTTTGTTGAAAATTCCTTATTTTTTTGGTTGAAACATTATTTTACTACCTGAAAATTATCCTAATTTATTTTTGGTAGAAAATTTATCTTTTCAGTTGAAAATCCACGTATTCGGTTAAAAATTAATTTGTTTAATTTGAAGATGTGGAAAATTTACCTTTTTTGATATAAATGCAATCTTTATCATTTAAAAATTATCTGTTTAGTGAAAAATTTAACTATACTATTATTTGTTAAGAATTAGTTTCACTCACTGAAAAAAAACTAGTTGAAAATTCGTTTTTTTTGTTGGTAGAAAATTCATCTTTTGTATTGAAAAATCCACTATTTGGTAAAAATTTCATATTTTTTATTGAAAAGTCACCAGTATGAGTGAAACTTAAGTTCTTTGGTTGAAAATTAGATTCTTTTTAGTTGGAAAATTATTATTTTTTCAACTGAAGATATAACTATTCCATTTTTGCTACAAAAAATATATTTTTAGTTGAAATTGAATTAATTTTGCTGAAAACTCGTTTTTTTATTTACTTTTTTAACAGCAAATTGAAATATTATAGTAAAATTCCAAATAAATAAAATGAAATAAGCTTAGAACAATTTAAGGGAACTCGATAGAATTTGATGAAATGATCAAATAAAAATTTTAACAAATTTAAAAAATCCATTGAAATAAATAGAATTGAATAAATTTAGAAGAATGCAAGTAAATTAAAAAAAAAATAAATAAAGAGAATTCCAAAGAATGTAAAAGAATTCATGGTGAATTCAAAAAAATTTCATATCTGAATTTATAATAATTGATGACCAAAGAAGTGACTAATGACTTAAAAACAATTGAATTTCAATTCACAAGAATTCAAATGAATTGGAAAAAATTCTACAAGTCGAAAAAATTCCATTGATTACAATGCAATTTGAGTGAATATAGAGGAATTTAAGGGTAATGAGAAGAATTCGATGAAATTCATAAGAAATCAAACTGAATTAAAAAAAAAGTGAATTCAAAACAATTTAAACATGTGAAAAAATCATTGAATTGAGTAAGTTTGAAACATGAAACAAGTTCAGAAAAATTAAAGAGAATTCAAAAGAATTTGATGAAATGCCTTAGAATTTAAGGTGAGTTTTGAAGATTTCAAGATGAATTAAACATAAACTTTTTAAAAATCCATTTAATTAATAAATTTAGAAGAATTCAAAAGAATTCAGGATAAATTGAAAAGGATTCAGGGATACTTTCAAATGAATTTTTTGTGAATAAATTCTTTGATGAAATCTATTAGATATATTAAAATCCTTTAAAATTATTAAAACCCTTGCAAATCCATTGAAACTGTTTAAATCTATCTTCAAACTATTTAAATTATATTATAATAATAAATATTGAATATAAATCCCTTGAAATTTTGTTTATATCTTGAAAATTCCAAGGAATTAAAAAAAATACCTTAAAATATTTGCAATCCTTTGATCATTTTATCAATTGATCCTCAGGACCAATTCAATAAATTTTTTTAAAAATTCCAAAAATATCATTGAATTAAGTAAAATTGAGTACATTTAGAAGAATTCAAATTACTTTTTAAAAAAACTCAAAAGTATTCCATAGAATTTAAAAGACTTCAGGATAAATTATTAAGAATTCAGTGAGAATTCCGAAACTAATTTCAAATCTCTTCAAATCAATGAAACCCTACAAAACACCTTATTTCTCGTGAGTAAATTATTTAAAATCCACTAAAATATTATAAAATCCCATGGCATTCTATGAAATCTGATATTTCCTTAAATCCTGGAAAATTTATTAAAATACCTTGAGATCTTTAAAAAAACCCTTACAATCATTGAATCCTCGGAAACCTTATAAAGTCCCGTGAATTTTTTAAAAATATCTTTCCTGTAAAATAGTTCCAAATCTTCCGGAATTTTAGATTTTTTCTCCTAAATAAGTTCGTGCTCTGAAATCTCTTCAAATTAATAAAAATAATGAAAAAATGCCTTGTTATCAGCAAAAATAAGAAAATCCTGAGATTCTAGAATCAATTTTCCTATTTCCCGGTGGTTACGCCACTGGTGAGAGAGACTGTGTAAATAGCATTGAAGAGAAGTGAGGAAAGAGCAAGAAACAGGAAGACACCAGAAGAGAGGAAGAACACAAGAAATTGAGGACGGTGACGTTTTGAAGAAAGAAAGAGATGCGAATCATGATAGGGACGAAAGGGTCTCTCACGACCGGAGAATGGAGAGGAGGGAATGAGGGATAAGTGGAGAATATTGGTGGGGAGGGTTAAGCTTCTCATTTCATCAATTATTCCTGTATCAGACTGCAATTTTTGCTACTTATCACTTTCAACTGCTCTCAATTGTATCATCGGAAGAGAATATTTAAAATAAAAATAAAATTGGCTACATCAGCAGCAGTTTCTGTCACCAAAAGAATATCAAAAACCATTTAAAATATCGTTAGAGAACATTTTGAAACATCTATCTTTAATGATTTGAAAGACCATCCCAGAATTAATAACATTTGAAACAGTCGAAAAATGACAAACACCATCTGAAAATTTTAAAGATAGTCAATGAATTTAAAATATCCACTAATCTTTATAACCATAAAGGGATTTTGAAGACCATCTTCACTAAATTCAATAACAAACAAGGATTTAAAACTCAGTTAAAAAACTTGATACATCATTTAAGAATTTTTAGGATTATCAAAATATTTGGAACACCACCCCAAAATTTCAGGAGAGTCAAATGATTTTAAACACCATCCATTATTTGCGAAAACCTTTAAACTCAGTCCAAGAATTTGATACACCATTTAAGAATTTATAGTTTTATTTAAATATCCGAAACACCATCAAAGGATTTTAAACCCAGAAGAATTTGAGACACCATATAAGAATTTTTAGGATTATCAAAATATTTGGAACTCCATCCCAGAAT